>VBSM01001163.1:3132-19712 GCA_008086735.1 Cheirogaleus medius | reverse complement strand
ACATGAGTGGATTAATAAAATGTAGTATATGTATACCATAGAGTACTATTCAGCTCTAAGAAACAACGGTGATATATCACCTCTTGTATTTTCCTGGCTAGAGCTGGAACTCATTCTATTAAGTGAAGTATTCCAAGAATGAAAAAATAAGCACCACATGTACTCACCAGCAAATTGGTATTAAGTGGTCAACACCTAAGTGAACATATAGGAATAACATCTATTGGGTGTCGGGCAGGTTGGGGGATGGGTATATACATACATAATGAGTGTGATGCGCACCAACTGGGGGATGGACATGCTTGAAGCTCTGACTCGAGGGGGGGACAAGGGAAATATATGTAACCTTAACATTTGTACCCCCATAATATGCTGGGAAAAAATAAATAAAAATAAAAAAGGAATAAAAAGTTTTAAATAGTGATTTTTCTTAATCAAGTGGGAAAAAAACTGGTTTTGCCAATAATAGAATTAACAATTTCTCCCACTCCTCTTTGAGGAGTCATAAAAATTAATTTACTGCAACAGAAAAGAGTAAAAACCTAGAAATAACACCAAAATGTATGGACCTGGATCTTCATAAAGCTCTGAGAAAATATGAAGTGGCTGGTTAGATTTAAGATATGTCAGTGGGAACAGACTACTTCCTAGATTTGGATTACATAGCTGGAGAATCTTATGTTAAGATTTACTAAAGTGCATCTTTTCTATATCCTTATTTAGTTTGTTTTATTTTTGCTACATTTTCATTTTACATCTGTCTCCTACTTTCTGTGTTCTAGCATTAGGGATGAAAAGGATGCCCAGGGTTTGAGCTCAGAAACAACTCAAGAAGTGCAGTCATTAAGAAATCCCGGCTTGGCTATGGGAGCAAGAGTGAGTGTCGGCTACAGCCAGGAAAGCTTGCAGAGGGAGGAAGAAGAGCCGAGGCCACTAGGATGAAGTTGCTGAGTTACGTCAGTTGATCTAGGTCTCAACCTACAAAAAGTCCTTTCCATGAGAAATCAGCCCAGCTTTGGGGGGCATCTGTCGTGGTGATAGGTATAAAAATGAAATGGTTCATGTAAGTCCCAAATTTAATATCCATATTATCCCAAATTTAAGAAAATAGTACATTTTCATCTTTTTTTCTTTTTTATTTCAGTATATTATGGGGGTACAAATGTTAAGGTTACGTATATTGCCCATGTCCCCCCTCCCCCCTCGAGTCAGAGCTTCAAGCGTGACCATCCCCCAAATGTTACACATCTTACTCATTGTGTTTGTATATACCCATCCCCTCCCCCCTCCCACCTGCCCGAAACCCGATAAATGTTATTCCTACATGTCCACTTAGGTGCTGATCCGTTAATACCAATTTGCTGGTGAGTACATGTGGTGCTTGTTGAAAATAGTATATTTTAATAAGCAGATTATCTATTTACTATTCAAAAAAGTAACACTGCAGAGCACCTCCTCATGCTTTTTCTGGATGAGAATTAAGTGTTGTAACTATAAGATGGAAATGAAAGCCTACTCACATGATTTTGTAGCAGACCTTGAGGGACACAGAGCGACTTGACAGACTGGATGTGTCAGGTATGCTGAAGTTGGAGTTGTCTGTGGAGGGAGACAGACAAGTGCTCCCAGAGGTGCCTCGGATCACATTTGACTGGCAAGATCCGATGGAGTTAGGTTAATTCAACAATTTATAACCTGGTGGCAAAGCACTTACCTTGAGGTTACATGTTCAGTCTCTTTCTATGACCTAAAATTTAGTGTTCCTAAACAAAAACATGAAATGAGATATTATGAAAACTTATGGGTGATTAGTTGCTTTTAACATGTGTTTTCAACATATGTTAAATTTCATTAATCCTAGTCTCCACAAAAGGATATCAACAATACAGAATAGTACAGAAAACTGACATGCCTGTGAGCAAAGTTCCTATTGTTTCCTCCAGATTTGAAAATGTCCTTGATTCAGAAGCACCCCCAATCCTCTTGCAAGGAATACCTTGTTTGTGTATGCAAATACAACTGAAAATGAAAAGAGAACAAGGTTAACTAGATGTTGTGGCCTATTTCCCGTAGACCTTTAACTTCTGAAGAGTCTACTGATTTTGGCTTCCTCATGACATATTTTTAATCATAGCTTATATCTTCCATTGTGTATTGTAATATGTGTATTTTTAAAGAGGTGCCTTTGGCCATTCTGTTTGCCGGTTAGTGGAGAATTTCCTTTCATTCTTACCACAAAAGCAGAGCTAGTTAAACTCCAGCAGTGTGAATGATAATATGATAATGACACAAACAGTCAATAAATGTGGTTAATGAATACATCAGTGTAGATGAGATGGTGGACAACAAAAAGGAAAATAAAATAAAATTCAAGCCAGAGAGAAAATATAATACTGGTTTCCTACATAGAGTCATTTAGTGAGTCAAGAAGCAATGCCTAGGACATGCCTGGGAGGGCAACCTCTCATGCCTCCAGCCTTGTTCACTAGCTGTCATCATTTACCTTTGGATCTTCAAAGTGGCAGTGGGTTGGCGAGAGGTCAGGTGAATATGGCGGATGAAGCAAAAGTTTGTAGCCCAATTCATTCAACTTTTGAAGTGTTGATTGTGCAACCTGCAGTCGGGCATTGTCATGGAGAAGAATTGGACCCTTTCTGTTGACTAATGCGGCTGCAGGTGTTGCAATTTTCAGTGCATCCCATCGATTTGCTGATCAGACTTCTCAGATGGAATAGTTTCACCGGGATTCAGAAAGCTGTAGTGTATTAGACCAGCAGCAGACCACCAACAGTGACCATGACCATTTTTGCTTGGAGTTTGGCTTTGGGAAGTGCTTTGGAGCTTCTTCTTGGTCCACTCACTATGCTGGTCATCACTGGTTGTCTAATTAGAAGACCTTCAACTGCACTTTGGAAAATATTACTTTATTAAAAATTATTATCATAGATATTAATGAGCAAATAGCATACTACTGCAATCACCTTTGAAATCAACTTTTGAAAGAGGATCAGCCAATTTTTCTGCCTATTCGGTTATAAAATCTACCAGCAACTAATGGCTCCTTATCAAAAGTTATCTTAAAGGAAAGCATACCCAAGGTCAGAGAGTAATCAATCTGTATGCATACATTGTACACAAAACGATATTTGTTCACAAAGCGATTATGGGACATACCTTATGTGTATAGATGTGTGTTCTATATTTGTATCATGTGGAGACTTATATACCAAATTTTAATTATTCCACATGCACAGAGAAATAAATCAACATATGACACTTATATTGTTACTACCATATAAGTTTTTCCTTAAAGTTTCACAGAGAAATAAACATATCATCACAGGGAACAGATGCTTCTGCTTGAGTTTCAGAGATTTATTTCTTTTTTCCCAAAATCAAAACAAACATCACGAGGTCTGGGAGTGGTGTTTCTAGGCAACCCAGGAAGAAACAGTGGTCACAGCCCACTGGGTAGTGACCCTTTCTCTTAGGGAACTTGGAAGGAGTAACACCACCTGCTGTTGACATGTTGGACCATTTGCTTCTGGTGATTGTCTGATGTTTCTGGAAATACCAGCTCATCTTCATCGAAATATATTTTAAAATAAAACAACAGTGTTCTTTAAAGTGTTAAAATGTCTCCCATCTATTAATCTCCAATTTTTAATGAACACAAATATCATACTGCTCTGGTTTTTAAAAGTTAAAAGTGGATGATTATGGCAGATTTAGCAAGAATATAAACAGAGCATTACAGAGCTTAATTTTTAATATAAGCAATACATTAAAATAACCCTATTGTTACTTATATCTATAAAGTGGCATCATTTCACTGGAAGGAGAAAGCAATTGCTTTGGTGTTTTCTGCTTTGATTTGCCTTCACATTTTTAGGATAACTTTTTTCTCCTACCAGATTTTTGCATTAAGGGTATTAAAATATTTGGTTATGCTGTGGGATAATTAAGCATAAAGGGCAAATCTTTCTACAAATAAAAACAATTACCACTGTTTTAATACAGCAAAGCACTTCTGAGGCCCACTGTAGGAAAAGGAGGTGAGGAGGAGTGTTACGGCCCCACACTGCTCTCTGTGGGAGGTAAGGGTCAGTCTCAGCTTGCTACTTCTGATCTTGAGAGGAAGATGCAGCACTTCCCTAGATCCCTGGGAGTCTGGGGCCCATTCTATTTTAGTTCTTAATATCTAAAAGTAAACAAAACTTTCAAACTCAAAACTATCTTAGACT
This sequence comes from Cheirogaleus medius, assembly GCA_008086735.1. Taxonomy (NCBI): domain Eukaryota; kingdom Metazoa; phylum Chordata; class Mammalia; order Primates; family Cheirogaleidae; genus Cheirogaleus; species Cheirogaleus medius. The sequence goes on along the minus strand of VBSM01001163.1, from coordinate 15,468 downwards.
CCAAAAAGGAAATGAGACAGCTTGTTATAGGTTGAATTCTGTCCTCCTAAAAGATGTTGAAGTTGTAACTCCTGGTATCTATGAATGTGACCTTAATTGGAAAGAGTTTTTGCAGATGATCAGGTTAAGATGAGGTCATCTTATTAATAACTTGACTATGTCCTCATAAAAAGGAAAACTTTGGACACAAATACACAGAGAAGACTCCATATGAAGATGAAGGCAGAGATCAGATGATGCTACTATTAATACAAGCCAAGGAAGCCAAAGATTGCTGCAAACCACCAGAGGCTAGGAGAGCAACCTGGACAGATTGCTCCTCATAGGCTCAGAAGGATCCAACCCTGCTGGCACCCTGATCTTAGACTCGCAGCCTCCAGAACAGTGAGACAATGAATTTCTATTGTTTAGGACACCCAGTCTGTGGCACCTTGCAATGGTGGCCCTAGGAAACTAATACACAGCTACACTAGGTATTCTGCCTTCTAAATAAAATAAGAAAAAGAGAGAAATGAATCTATTGTGGCTTTTTTTTTCACACTCCTTTTATGCTAGAATCTAAAATGTAAGCAAGAGAAGTTGAAGTAGGGCTGTGTGGTGGCCTAGTTTCTGCTTTCAGTGTGTGCTGCAGCTTGGTGCAGTACCCTGCCAGACCCAAATCCTGTCAGGAAGTGAATGAGTTTTCACAATGAGCACTGACAACAGTAACCAGCGGTTATAGAGGCTTCTGTCCCACCATGCTGAGACAAGTCCCACCAAGAAACAACTGGAGTATGTGAGAGATACATGTTTTTATCTACACAACCATGCAAGCTGCAGAACTACCTTTTGCCCTGCATCAGTAGAAGACTATGGATGAAGATCACAGACTTTAAGGCCAGACACTCCTAGGGTTGAAATCTTGCCTCTCTAAGCTCCAGGTCCGTGACCTTGGGTGGTCAGCTAGAAAACTGGTTTCTTAGAAGTATTATTACTGACAAGAAAAAAAATCATTTCTTACTTGTCATCTTATTTTTGAAATATATTAATCTAATTGTCTTCAAATGTAAAATATTTATGAATCCTTCACTATTCAAGGGTCAAACCTAAAATAATAAAAAGCAAAATTACCATTTCAACAAATACTTTAAAAATTGTTATAAGGATATTGGCTTATATATGAAGCATTAAATATTAAAGTATTCAATTTAAACTCACTCTTCCAAATAGTGTAGTCTTAAAAAAGAGAACAGAAAAATATCAATCCAGCAGAATGAATGGTGTTACAAACTTGTATTGACAGAATTTCAAAAATGTGAATATCATGGGTTAAAAAATCTGAAATTACTAACTTAAACAGAAATACAGTTAATTTTTAAAATAACTTTTAAGAAGCCATTAGTAACTAAAAGTTTGTCCTGAAATAACTCATCTGCCTTGTGAATTCATTTTATCAGACAGTAAATACTTAGAATACTGGAAACATTTGTAGTGGGACAGTTCATACAAAAGCATTTCCCACTGCTGATAGTGCTGAAAGTAGGAAAAATATCTCACGTATGACTTCCTGTAAAAACTCCTTTTTGATAGTTCATGCTATGTACAGTCTACAGATTCAGGAATTTAATTATCCTTAAATATTCAATGTTCTCCTAACAAAACATCAGGTTTTTACTTTTAAATTTTTATCTATGTTTTAAATTATTTGTAGTAGAGATATAAAATGTTTATTTTATTGTGAATCTGTGAAATTCTATTGAAAATCTGAAACACAGCCTTGGTCATATGCATTTTCTTTTTCTTTTTCTTTTTTTTTAGCTTATAAAAATTTCCTTTGTACGTGGCCGAATTATACTGTTAAATGAAAACTGATAATAAATAAAAGTAACTTTACATTGAATGTGGGAAGTAACTGCTATACTGTATGATGTAAATAAATGTTAATAGTACATTTATTTATGATAATATTACTTTAAATAATGCAACTAGATATCACAAATGGCTCTAGTACTAGTAAAAAATTTAATCAATGTGATGTTTGTTACCTGTTTTTTCTTTAAATCTTGGTTAATCCTCCAAGTTAGCAAGTACACATTACAATAAATGTACAATGGAATATTCCTACTTCCACTTTTGAATCATTAATTTTTTAGTCGCATGATCTAAATGTCAAATTATCTTCTTGAGGGGGACAGTCTGGATCCACTCCATGGAGTTCACATCAAAGATTCCCATGACATTTTCACTGTATGCTGAGAGATATGGGACACTGGAACCTGAGAGAGGGAGGAGGTAACAGAGAATGTGGGGTTCATGATTAATTTTTAAGTGAAATAATTATTCAGATAATCATAGATTAGTGTGCAGCTGTAAAAATGATACAAAGAGATCCCTTGTACACTCTGCCCAGTTTCCCCCAAGGGTAAGGTTTTGCAAAACAAGAATACTGGTGTTGAAACAATCGACCTCCTTATGTTAGGCAGATTGTCCCAGTTTTACTTACACTGTGTATGTGCATGTGTTAATTTCTGTACAACTCTATCACCTGTACAGGTTCATGTATCCACCACCACAATCAAATGCTGAAGAGTTCCAGCACCACAAGGACCCTTCGTGCCCTTTTATAGTCGTACCCACCTCCCTCCCAGCTCCCCTCCTTCCCTAGCCCCTGCAATCAGTAATCTCTCCTCCATTTCTAACGTCTGTCAGTTCAAAAACATCTTATAGATGGAGTCACACAGTATTCATGACTACCTTTATCTGATGAGCCCAAACACACTTTTTTACAAAAACTTTGTATTAGAAACCTAGGAGAATCCCATTACAATACCTTTGAGCTACTTGAAAACATTTCTGGGGGAATATACATGATTAAAATAATACAAACAATAAACAAGTGATCCATGTGAGTCAAATTACAGAGTAACTTCAATATATGTAGTAAAAGTCTGGCAAAAACGCTTTCTAATACCCGCATTTAACAGTGGCTTTATTAAGTAATTTCATAATATTTCAACATCTGTATCTCCTAAACTAGTTCAGCTCACAACAAAGATTATGGCATAATGTTAGGAAAGTATATAAAATTAATGAACAAAGCAGTGAAATCTTCTAGCCAGTAACATTTTTGCAACTTTCTATTCTATTAGTAATAATTGCTTATGGTTTCTAAATATTCAACCTCTCAGCCTCTGCTTTAAAACAACCACACTATAAACACAACATCTTTCTTCAACACCTCCCTTCCTAAGCTCATGTTGTCCCAGCTCGATCCCTTTTCTTGCAGCCAAACACTTCAAAGTGTTACCCATATCCTTGCTCCGGCTTCTCACCCCTTATCACATCGCTATCTGCGGCGCTCTGCCCTGCACCTTAACTGCTCCATTAAAGCAGCTTTCGCTACATAACCAATCATCAATTGCTGTGAAAACCCAGACACTCCTCAATCTGTGTCTTCCTTGACTGCTCAGTGACACTTGACCCGTCTTTCCTTGTCCTCCGTGGTGCTGCTCTCTGGATTTTCCTTCTAGTTTCCCTTGCAGGCATCTCTTCCTCCATCCTGTGCCCTATTCTCTTCTCACCCTGCTTACTGTCCCACTCAGCATGTCCCAGGAGTCAAGCTGACAGCACCAGAAACTAGTTGTCAGTTCTAGCATGGTGACAGACATCATGTATTTCTTAATGTGCTTCTGTGTGACATACACGGCACTATTAATGAAGCCTTCTTAGAGAAAGCCTTTACAACTCATTTTAAGTTATAGGAAATTCAGGGTCTAGAAGAAGAAGTTAACAAGCAGTGTGAGGAAACAAAAAGAAGTTTCAGATTGTGGAACATTCTGTAAGATGACAAATCCATGGCATGGAAGACTGCTCAGCATTAGAAGTTATTTCAGAGAAAACAACAGTGGCTGTGTGTAGACCTTGTTTGGATTCTGACTCCAGTAAATACCCTGTAAAAAGAGACATGCCTGTGACACTCAGGGGTGTCTGAATGTGGACCATGTTTTGGATGATAACCAGAATCATCGATCAGTGGTTCAGGACTGATCACAGAAATGTGATTATGTGAGAAAATGCCCATATTTTTTTAGGTGCTTGCTAAAGTGTGTGGAGTTGGAATGGCATGTCAGGGATTACATTTGAGATACTCCAACAACACAACAAAAAGAAAAAAAACTGGCCAGGCGTGGTGGCTCACGCCTGTAATCCTAGCACTCTGGGAGGCTGAGGCGGGCAGATCGCTCAAGGTCAGGAGTTCAAAACCAGTCTGATCAAGAGCGAGACCCCGTCTCTACTAAAAATAGAAATAAATTAATTGGCCAACTAAAAATATATAGAAAAAATAGAAAAAATGGTGGCGCGTGCCTGTAGTCCCTGCTACTCGGGAGGCTGAGGCAGAAGGATTGCTTAAGCCCAAGAGTTTGAGGTTGCTGTGAGCTAGGCTGACGCCACGGCACTCACTCTAGCCTGGGCAACAGAGTGAGACTCTGTCTCAGAAAAAAAAAAAGAAAAAGAAAAAAACTTTCAATGATCATATTCTTTTCTCCCCAACCTATCTAAACCTGCTCCATCTCCTATTTCACTAGCTTGGTAAACACCACTGGCATCCACTCATTTGCTCAAGTGAGAAGTCTGAGAATCATTCCCGGTTCTCTCACCCCTCAGCTTCCACTTTCAATAAAGTGTGAAGTTTTGTCAGTTATGTCTCCTCAATATTCCTCAAATCCTCTCTTCTCAATCCAAAGTGCTTCTACCATACATACTTTTAATTCACAGTTTCTACAAGAACCTCGTAATTGGTCCCTTAGCATCCAGTCTTGTGTTACATTGTCTTCAATCTCACCATTGGAACCTGGGAATCTTTCTGAAATGCAAATCTAACTGTGTCAGTCCTTGCTTAAAACCACCAGTGATCAGGCTCATGAGAAGTCCTGCAGCCCCATCTCTGAACATCATCTTGAATTCCATGCTTGAAACACTCTTAACTTATCACAATTCCTTACAAAATGCAGTGAAGATGTCCTATCCTAGTAATGACAGATTAGCTGGTATTGGACTTACCCTCCCACCATCAATAATTGTAAGAACAAAATATATGAAGTAACTATTTTGAGGTATTGGTTAATATTAACAGATAGCAAAGACTATATCCTTAAAAGAAGGGAAAGTCATGAGGTGAGTTCTACATCCCCCTAATTTTCTGCTTAAGGGCAATTTCCAAACTGCAGTGCATAAAATTGGAGCCCAAACAGACAGTGGAAGTTTTGCTGGGCTGACAAAACTGATTACTAATGCATCTGGAATTTGCAAGGCAGAGTACGAGAGAGGAGGGAGCCACAAAAAGATATCTCAGAAATTTGCACAGCAGTTGCCTTAAAGTCCCTGTCCAAGTTCAAAGCTATACACAAAAAGCAAAGCTCCACAATACCTGCTTGAAACACTGATGAGTAAACAGATATTTCAGAAGTAGTACAGTGCTGGAGAGATAGACATAAGACTTCTGACCCAGACAGAGTGGAGAGATGCTGGGAGTTAGCTACTCTCCCAGAAAAACAGATTCAAGCAGGATTGTGGCAAGAGATTTGGAAATAATAGAGATAGAGACAAAATGTAGTTTAAGGTGATGAGGAAGTCAGGGGTCCCCCAGTATTCCCATGAGCCAGGAGGCACTGAGTGAAATCCCACATCAGTATTTATTGGTACAGCAATTAGTTGTTAGTGGTTACAGATTTATGTGTACAGATCATTTGTTTAGGTATTAAGGCTCCCCAAAGGTTTCTAGAGATCACTTAATTAACTATATCTATGTGAGCAAAAGGTTACAAAATTTTTCTAAGATAAACTTCTTAAGCCCTAAGTTAATAGACCTAGTTGAGTTTACAAGTTAAAGATAAAATTGCCAATTAACAGTAAAGCTAAAACAGAAATATAGAGACCATATATTTCTTTATCTAGTTTCTCATTAACTGAGACCTGTGGTCAGGAGTAAAGCAGGAACTGTCCTTAAGGCTAATTGGTTTAAGCGGTAGATGTTTGCTGGGCTGGCATCCTTTGATCAGTTCCTTAACCTGTGACCCTATGCCGAGCTCTGCCTTGCACAAGCTCCAGGCACTGGCCTGCAGGCCTCGAGACCAGTGGTACCATCATTTATTTAACTAGTCTCTAATAGTACATATTTAGACTGTAGCCAGTGTTTCCCAATTACCAAAGTGTTACAATTAACATGTATTTTTACAAACTTGTTTTATTATTTCATCAGGATACATTTATAGTATGTATGGAAAAGAACGAATAGGGATTTTTGACATGTGAATTTAAAATCTGGAAAGGAAATTAGAATTCACCTGGTGCAATTCCTTATTTTGACAAATGAGGAGAAATTACCACACAGCTAAGCCGTGGAAGAGCTGAGCCTTGACTCCCTGTCTCTTAACTCTTAGACAACTTTATCCTTTATCTTTCACACTTAGAATTACAATCCATCTGTAATTGATTTTTGTATTATATATAGTGTGAGGTAGGTGCCAAATTTCATGCCTTAATTAACATTTTTGCTATTTTTTCTTTATCACATATCTATGTATCCCTCTATCCTTCAGTCCATTTTATTTTTTACCACAAAACAAGATACAGATAATCAGTACTTTTCACCCCTACACACTTGAGCATACATACCATGAACTACATTTCATTGTTTATTTATGGTTGTATTTTAAAAATTGATGTAGGCTGGGCGTGGTGGCTCACGCCTGTAATCCTAGCACTCTGGGAGGCTGAGGAGGGTGGATCGCTCAAGCTCAGGAGTTTGAAACCAGCCTGAGCAAGAGTGAGACCCCGTCTCTACTAAAAATAGAAAGAAATTAATTGGCCAAGTAGAAATATATATAGAAAAAAAAATTAGCCGGGCATGGTGGCGCATGTCTGTAGTCCCAGCTAATAGGGAGGCTGAGGCAGGAGGATTGCTTGAGCCCAAAAGTTTGAGGTTGCTGTGAGCTAGGCTGATGCCATGGCACTCACTCTAGCCTGGGCAACAGAGTGAGACTCTGTCTCAAAAAAAAAAAAATTGATGTAGAAGCCTGGTGTGGTGGTGCATACCTGTAGTCTCAGATCTTTGGGAAGATTCCTTGAGCCCAGAAGTCAATGGGCATCACTTGGCATATCTGAGCATCCCTTGGCATCACTGGGCATGGATGGGCATTGACTGGCATCTCTGGGCATCACTGGATATCACTGGGCATGGCTTGGCATCACTGGGCATCGATGGGCATTGTTTGGCATCATTCAGCATTGTTGGGCATCCCTGGATATTGATGGGAATCACTTGGCATCACTGGGGTTCACATGGCATCATTGGGCAACACTGGGCATTGCTTGGCATCGCTGGGCATCACAGGGCTTTGCTTGGCATCACTGAGCAACAGTGGACATTACTTGGCATCTCTGGGCATCATTGGGTATTGCTCATCATCATTTGGTAACGCTGGGCATCACTTGTCATTTCTGGGCACCATTGGGCAACACTGGGCATCGCTTGGCATCATTGGGCATCACTAGGCACCGATGGGCATCATGGGCATCATTGGCATCACTATGTATCCCTGGGCATGGATGGGCATTGCTTGGCATCACTGGTCATTGATGGGCATCACTTGGCATATCTGCGCATCACTTGGCATCTCTGGGCAGCACTAGGCATCACTGGGCATTGATAGGAATCACTTGGCATCACTGGGCATCGATGGGCATTGCTTGGCATCACTGGGCTTTGCTGGGCTTCACTGGGCATCACTGGGCATTGCTGGGCATCACGGGATCACTGGGCATCACTGGGCTTCACTGGGCATTGCTTGGCTTCCTTGGGGATCATTTGGCATCACTGGGCATCACTTGCCATTGCTGGGCTTTGCTTGGCATGACTGGGCATCAGTGGGCATCTCTTGGCAACTCTGGGCAGCACTGGGCATAGCTTGACATCACTGGGCATCGATGGGCATCACTTGGCATCAGTGGGCCCCAATGGGCATGACTGGGCATCGCTTGGCATCACTAGGCATTAATGGTGATTGCTTGGTATCACTGGGAATCAGTGGGCATCCCTTGACATCACTGGGAATCACTTGGCATCATTGGGCATCAATGACCATTGCTTGGCACAGAGGGGTATCACTGGGCATTGCTGGGCATCTATTGGCATCACTTGACCTCACTGGGCCTCACTTGGCATCACTGGGCACCAATAGACATCACTGGCCATCGCTTGGCATCAGTGGGCATCACTTGGCATATCTGGGTTGGGCATTGCTTGCCATTGCTGGGCTTCAGTTGGCATCAAAGGGGATCAGTGGGCATCTCTTGGCATTGTTTGGCATCACTGGGCCACACTGGGCATCAGTAAGCATCACTTGGCATCTCTGGGCATTGTTTGACATCACTGGGCTTCACTGGGCATTGCTGTGCCTCACTGGGCACTGATGGGCATCACTGGGCATCTCTTGGCATCACTATGTATCCCTGAACCTGGATGGGCATCGCCTGGCATCAATGGGCATCACTTGGCATCGCTGGGCCTCACTTGGCATCACTGGGCACCAATGGGCATCACCAGGCATCCCTTGGCATCACTTGGCATATCTGGGCATCACTTGGCATCACTAGGCACTGATGGGCATCATTGGATATTGCTTTCCATGGCTTGGAATCACTGGGAATCACTTGGGATCTTTGGGTACAGATGGGAATTCACTGGGCATTGCTTCTCATTGCTTGGCATCACTGGGTATTGATGGGCATCCCTTGGAATTGATGGCCACTGATGGGCATCACTGGGCATTGCTTGGCATCACAGAACATCACTGGACATCAATGGAAATTGCTTGGCATCACTGGGCATCACTGGGCATCACTTGGCATCACTGGGGGTCTCCGGGCATTGCTGGGAATCCCTTGGCATCACTGAGCATCACTGGGAATCACTTGGCATCATTGGGCATCCATCGGCATCACTAGGCATATCTGGGCATCATTTGGCACCACTGGGCATTGATAGGCATCGCTTGGCATCATGGGCATCAGTGGGAATCACTGGGCATGGATGAGCATCACTTGGCATCACTGGGAAAACTCTATACACTGTTTTGGTTTTCAGAGTTAAGCAAACATATAAACAACCAAGTGACTAGCTGTTTTCTCTAAGTCAATGTAAGCATTTTCATATGTAACTCCTTTCTGGCTAAAAATTACCCCCTTTGTATGAAATGACTTTTTCTATCTTAGGTGTGTTTGACAACAAATTCTACAGACTATTTCAGATTTCAGAGTTAAACAAACATATGAACAACCGAGTGTCTAGCTGGTTTCTCTAAATCAATGTAAGTGTTTTCTTTCTTAGGTGCGTTTGACAGGAAACTCTACACACTACTTCAGTTCTCAGAGTTAAGCAAACCTCTAAACCACCCAATGTCTAGCTGCTTTCTCCAAGTGAATGTAAGCGTTTCCATATGATGTTACCACTGAATGACCTGGCTTATCTTGACTAATATATTTCATTTTTATTATAAAATATTCTTGGCCCATGACACTTAGTGAGGTTATGGTGTTTAGAAAAGAGCAAGGTGAGAAGTAGTTGAATAGGGGTAAAGACCTTATAGTTGACTTAATTTTTCCCCTTCAAGTCATTCAGTGGTAAATGGTTTTCCTTCTTTTTTTCTTTTTTTGAGACAGAGTCTCACTCTGTTGCCCTGGCTAGAGTGCAGTGGTGTCGTCATAGCTCACTGCAACCTCAGACTCCTGGACTCAAGCAATCCTCTTGCCTCAGACTCCTGAGTAGCTGGGACTACAGGCATGTGCCAACATGCCTGGCTAATATTTCTCTTTTGTTTTTGTAGAGACAGGATCTTGCTCTGGCCGGTTTCGAACTCCTGAATTCAAGCAATCCTCCCACCTCAACCTGTTGGGATTACAGGCATGAGCTACTGTGTCCAGCCAGTTTTCTACTTCTTAATTTTGATCTTGGCAAATTTAGTGTTCTGGTTAGAGAAGTCTGAGTTCTATTTAAGATTCCTTCAAAACTTGAGCTTCTGTGATCCAGTGAGCTTCAGCTATGTTCTCGTTGTTTTAGGCTCTATGGGAGCTACAGAGAAGTTTAAGTTACAGCTCCCACCTTCCGGTTGCTTATAGTCTGACATGGAGTCAGCATCACATAAAGAAGCTAATGATAAGGTGGTATCGGAGAACTGGGCTTTGGCCCAGGTCTGTTGGTGTTGGCAAGTGTGAGTCACAGAACACCTCTGACCCTCAGGCTGTCCTCTTTTAAATGAGAGAGAGAATTCTTGCTCTGCTACTTTCCCCACAGAGTTGTTGGAGAAAATATTTGAGATAATATAATTGAAAATACTTTGAAAAATGTAAAAGATTATATAAATAGTATTATTAATTCTTTGCTTTACCCTACTGTCTTTTTTTATTCTACAACATGAATATTTATATCTTTGTAAGTGACTTGAGGGAACAGACTAATGTAACTTAAATTGTTAAAAGCTTTTTGTCTTTTAGTTTGTATATATTTAAAAATGTAGGAAAAAATCTCATCACCAACAAAAATTTTTATGTTAACTATGAATCTCTTACATAGACTGTCATATCATCTGCAAACAGGGACAGTGTTATTTCTTCCCTTTTAATCTATATGCCTTTTTCTTTCTTTTTCTTACCTTATTGCACTTGTGAGGACTTGTCCAGTGCTATATTGAATCAGGAATGATGAAAGTGGACATCTTTGCCTGGTTCCTGATTTTAGAGTGAAAGCATTCAGTCTTTCCCCATTAAGTATGAGGCTAGCTAGAGGTTTTGTAGCTGCCCTTTTTCAGTTTGCATGAATGCTCAGTTTTGTCAAATGCTTTTTCTCTATCATTTGATGTAATCATGTAGTCTTTCTTCTTTAGGCATTTACTGGGGTGAGTTAATTAATTGGCTTTCACATATGGAGACAGCCCTGCTTTCCCACAAGAAACTCTGCTTGGTCATGGCATGTTACAGTTTTAGTCTTGCTAGATGCCTTTGGATCCAAGTGGCAGGAGGACAGTGAGAGGGAAAAGGAGAGAGCAACATGGATTTGCCTCATGTTCTTGGAGTCATAGCTCTGGTCAGAGAGAAGGGTTCCCATCCCTTAGAGCAGACGTCCTCAAACTATGGCCCGCGGGCCACATGCGGCCCACTGAGGACATTTATCCGGCCTGACGGGTGTTTTTGCTGCTGCTGCCTGTCCTGCTTAGCAGCCGACTCGCCCGGGCCCACAGTGCGCATGTGTGGAATGTGCGCCGCACTCTCCAACGGCCCTCCAACAGTCTGAGGGACAGTGGACTGGCCCCTGTTTAAAACGTTTGAGGACCCCTGCCTTAGAGTTTTAAGCACTAGCCAGAAGCTGCTGCTGTCCCCAACCATCTGCTGCAGGATTACCTACAGGCTGGGCATGACAAAAGGGGAGAAAGAAAAACAAACTAGGATATTTTCCCTGTCTGCTCTGGCTCTTAGGGACCCCTTTCTCATTCCTCAAAACAGAAATAGAGGGATTCTCCAGGGGTTCTTTCTTTCTGTATCTGTTGCCTTTGAGTCCAGGCCAGGCAATACTAGAAGGGATAAAGGGAAACTCATTGCTTGTCTTATATTGGGGATTCGCGATATTCCCAATAAAGATAGGGTCCCCTGGCAGACTATGTTGCAAGAAATGAGAGAAACGAAGACACAGAAACAGAAATAATATTTAAAAAAGCAGGGAAGTCAGGGGACCACCAGCACTCCGGTGCCAAAGTGGGGGTGACTGAAACTCAATACTTGCTTTTTATTCTCTTTGCCATATTGCAAAATACTATGATCTCATGTGAAAAAATCACGGGATACAGTGATCAAAGGTTTCGGGGCTCCCCCCAAAATCGCAAGGTGTCCTAGCTAGTTTCCTTCTCCTTTTTGGAAGTGAAAAACACATAATTCTTTAGTAGCTACAGCCTTTTGATCAAGATAAACTGATTTTATCCCAAGCTCAAGCTACGTACATGGATATCAATCTTTAACTTCAGTAGCTGCGATCCATTTGATCAAGGAACAAAGAAACTACATGCTTCCCACTGGGAGACTGGTTTTACATTAACTGAGACACTGTTGAGAGAAAGGGAGAGAAGGAACTTGGCCCAGGGTTCTAACAGTGGAAGCCTTAAGACCTTTCTCCCGGGCTGACATATTGCAACCTACCTCTACAGCCATGAGAAGTTTTCATGTCAGGCCGCCTGCGGCTTTTCGTACATGAGACCTCTTAGGCTCTGAGGTTGGAGCATGCTTTGCTGTACTCCCAGATTGCTGATATAT
>VBSM01000112.1:820869-833521 GCA_008086735.1 Cheirogaleus medius | reverse complement strand
GAAAACAAACCGTTCTAGAATACTCGGGGAAAAAGCAAAGTGACTGCTGCTCGGCCCTCGGCGCCTTTGCTCTCGCGCCTTTTCTCTCGGCCGCCCGGGCCAGCGTGCTGCTCCTGCGTCCCCCGCTCCACCGGCCTCCCGAGACTGTCGCATTTAGACCCGCGGCCTCTCCGAGGCCTCTCGAGTTTCTGAGAATTATGCTTTATTGATCAGATAACCCAGCTCACCCAGAAAGCTCACCGTGTGGGGCGGGAAAGTGGGACAAGCCCCACCACGATTTCGTTCCCGCTCAACAGGGTGACAGAGATGACAAGCGAGCTTTGGTCCAGATAGTCTATTTTCTTTCTTTCTTTTTTTTGAGACAGAGTCTCACTCTGTTGCCCAGGCTAGAGTGCCGTGGTGTCAGCCTAGCTCACAGCAACCTCAAACTCCTGGGCTCAAGCGATCCTCCTGCCTCAGCCTCCCGAGTAGCTGGGACTACAGGCATGCGCCACCATGCCCAGCTAATTTTTTCTATATAGTTTTAGCTGTCCAAGTAATTTCTTTCTATTTTTAGTAGAAACGGGGTCTCGCTCTTGCTCAGGCTGGTTTCGAACTCCTGACCTTGAGCGATCCTCCCCCCTCGGCCTCCCAGAGTGCTAGGATTACAGGTGTGAGCATGGTGCCTGGCCTACTAAAAGATTTTGAATTTCAATTTCTGCCACTTATTAAAAATAAACCTTTTATTTTGTAATAGTTTCAGATTTATAGAAAAGATGCAAAGATAATACAAAATCCCAATATACCCTATATCCAGCGTACTCTATTGTTAATATCTTACGTTACTATGTTACATTTTTCACAACTAATGAACCAACATTGATACAATACTGTTAACTAAAGTCTATATATTATTTGGATCACATGAATTTTCCCTTAATATCCTTTTTCTGTTCCTGGATCACATCCAGGATACCACATTATATTTAGTCTTTATGTCTCTTTGCTTTCTCTGGTCTGTAACAGTCTCTGAGACATTCCTTTTTTGTTTTGTTTTGTTTTGTTTTTTTGGGACAGGGTCTCACTCTGTCACTCAGGCTATAGTTCAGTGGTGTCATCAAAACTCACTGCAACCTAAACTCCTGGGCTCAAGTGATCCTCTCATTTCAGCCTTCTGAGTAGCTGGGACTAAAGGTGCACACCACCACACACAGTTAATTTTTTAAAAAATTTTGTAGAAACGGGGTTTCACTATGTTGCTCAGGCTGGTCTTGACCTCCTGGCCTCAAGCAATCCTCCCACCTGGGTCTTCCAAAGTGCTAGGATTACAGGCATAAGCCACCACATCTGGTCACATTCCTTGTTTTTGATGACATTGACAATTTTGAGGAGTCAAGTATTTTGCAGTGTCTCGAATTTGTGTTTATCTGATGTTTTTCTCATAGATAGCCTGGGAAGATAAAGTACCATTCTCATTATATCATATCAAGGGCACATGCTATCAACATGACTTATGAATGATATTAACCTTTATCACCTGTCCAAGGTAGTATTTGCTAGCTTTCTCACCTGTAAAGTTACTTCCCCTCTTCCATACTCTACTCTTGGGAAGCAAGTCACTAAGTACGACTCCACTCTCAATGGGTAAGGAGTTAAGGTCCACCACTTTGAGTGGGGAGTATCTACATAAATTATTTGGAATTTAGTACAGATTAATGTCATCTCTCATTTATTTATGTCAATATGGAGTCACAGATATTTATTTTATACTTTGGGTTACAATCCAATACTAAATTACTTTGTTGCTCAAATTGTTCTAGCTTTGGCCAATGGGAGCTCTTTCAGATTGGCTTATGTGCCTCTGACAAACTCTTACCATTTTTGAAAACTTTTAAGCACATACTATAAAATTTACCATCTTAACCATCTTCAAGTGTACAGTTCAGTAGTGTTAACTATGTTCACATTGTTGTGCAAAAGAACTTTGGAACTTTTCATGTTAGAAAACTGAAACTCTATTGTCATTGAACAACTATCCATTTTCCCCTCCCTGCAGCCCCTGGTAACCACCATTCTACTTACTGTTTCTATGAGTTTGACTACTATAGATATCTCGCATAGTGGAATCATATAGCATTTGTCTTTTGAGACTGGCTTATTTCACTTAGCATAATGCTCTCAAGGTTTATTCATGTTGTGGCATGTTACAACACTTCCTTCCTTTATAAGGTTAATATTCCATTATATGGATACATATTTTCTTTATCCATTCATCTGTAAATGGACATCTGGATGCTTCTACCTCTTGGCTATTGTGAATAACACTGTAATGAACACGGGTTTGCAAATACTCTTCAAGATCCTACTTTCAATTCTTTTGGATATATATCCAGAACTGGAATTGCTGGATCATAAGGTAATTCTTTTAGTTTTTTAAAGGAATAACCATACTGTTTTTCACAACAGCTGCACCATACTACATTCTCAACAACAGTGAATAAGGCTTCCAATTTCTCCACATCTTCACCAACACTTGATATTTTGTTTGGTTTTTCATTCAAAATTTTTTTTAATAGTATCCATCCTAATTGGTGTTAGGTGATATCTCATTGTGCCTTTGATTTGCATTTCTCTAATGATTAGTGATTTTGAGCATCTTTTCATATATTAATTGACAATTTGTATATTTCTTTGGAGAAATATCTATTCAAGTCCTTTGTCAATTTTTAA
The DNA here is from genome assembly GCA_008086735.1 of Cheirogaleus medius. Taxonomy (NCBI): domain Eukaryota; kingdom Metazoa; phylum Chordata; class Mammalia; order Primates; family Cheirogaleidae; genus Cheirogaleus; species Cheirogaleus medius. The sequence goes on along the minus strand of VBSM01000112.1, from coordinate 830,812 downwards.
ATTGGATTACTTGTTTTTTATTGTTATGGAGTTGTAGGAGTTCTTAATATATTCTGGATATATTATTTGTAAATATTTTGTCCCATTATGTAGGTAGCCTTTGTACTCTTGTTATTTCCTTTGATGCACAGAAGTTTTTCGTTTTGATGTGGTACCATTTGTTTAGTTTTGTTTTTGTTACTGATGCTTTTGGTGTCATATCTAAAAAACCATCGCCAAATCCAGTGTCCGCCTTGGCCTCCCAAAGGGCTAGGATTACAAGAGCGAGCCACCATGCCCAGCCACATATGGCCTTTTTTATTTTGAGGTAATTTTCTTGTATTCCTAGTCATTTTTATCATGAAAAGCTGTTGAATTTTGTCAAATGCTTTTCTGTATTGATATGATTCTGATATCATTCTGTTAATGTGGTGTATGACAATATTTGGAATATCCTTGCTTTCCAGAAATAAATTCCCCTTGGTCATGGTATATAATCTTTTTAATGTGCTGAATTTGGTTTCCTAATATTTTGTTGAGAATTTTGGATTAATATTTATCACACCAATATTTATATTGGTCTATAGTTTCCTTTTTCTATAGTACCTTAGTGGCTTTGGTAAAGTCCTTTAAGCTCTGTTGCCTTTTATTTATTTATTTATTTTTTTGAGACAGGGTCTTGCTCTGTTGCCCAGGCTAGAGTACAGTGGCATCATCATACACATTGTAACCTGAAACTCCCGGGCTCAAGCAATCCTGTTGCCTCAGCCTCTGGAGCAGCTGGCAGTACAGGCATGCACCACCATGCCCAACTAATTCTTCTATTTTTTGTAGAGATGGGTCTTGCTCAGGCTGGTCTTGAACTCCTAGCCTCAAGTGATCCTCCTATCTCAGCCTCTCATAGTGCTAGGATTACAGGCATGAGCCACTGCACCTGGCCTGTTCTCTTTTCCTTTTGTTCCTCTGCCTCAACAATTTCAAATGACATGTCTTCAAGTCCATTGATTCTTTCCTCTCAAACCTGTTGAATCCTTTTAGTGACTTTTTTTTCAAATTCAGTTATTGAGTTCTTCATTCCTAGAATTTGTTTAATAGTTTGTTGATATCCTAATTTTGTTTGCATATGCCATCATTTTCCTGATTTTGTCTATTTGTGTTCTTTAGCTCATTTAGCATCTTTAAGATGGGTATTTTGAATTCTTTGTTGGGTAATTCATACATCTCCATTTCTTTAGCGTTAGTTTCTGGAGATGTTTTGTTCCTTTGATTGGGCCATGTTTCCCTATTGCACTATATTTTTGTTGAGACTTGGGCATTTGAAAAAACAACCACCTCTCCTTGCTTTTATAGCCAGTCTTCATAAAAAGGAACACATTCACCAATTAGCCCAGCTAGAGATTCTAGGAGCCTCTCAAATCTCTCCTGGGAATGCCTCTTTCTGGATCTGTGGGTGTGATTTCCCAGATAAAGAGGTTTGCTCGTTTCTTTTCAAGGAACTCATGATTTCTTGCTCTCCCTGGCGTCTGTGGTACTACAGTCTCTCTGGTACTATAACAAGACTGTTGCTCTCACATTTGTTCTTAGCAGGCCTGAGGTATCCAAAGTGTGACACTGTTCCTGTCAGTACTCTGAGTCATACGAACAAAAATCAGCTCCACAGACAACCCCACAATAAGCTAGAACACTGGACACACACTCCACTCTACTCTCTTCCTCTTGAAAAAGCAACTGCAAGTTGGCAATTTTCTCCAGATTGTGCTGTCCTGTGCTTAGTACTGGGAGGAGTTTTGGTGGGCAAATTCAATGGACTTTCTTACCTGATTCAAATTGCCCTTCTTGGTTTTTGCACTCACCTGGGTGCTGCAACCTTTAAACTGATTCCTGGAGTTCTCACAAAGGCCACTTGGTCCACTTTGGTTAAGTCAAAGTCTCTATGGGGCTTCCTATTATGCCATTTTGCTGATGTCATTCTCCATATACCATTGTTTTTTCAGCACTTAATTACTATCTGGCACTACAAGATGCCCCACGCTCATTTTGTATATTCCCAGCTACAGCTCTAGAATCAGCCATTCTCCCTGGGAACCATTCCTTTCATTAGAGAATGGTATTAGGAATCAAGATCTGAGTGGGCTGACTGCAGTTTGGTAGAGCATATTTCCAATAGCTCCCTGAGAAAGAGTACATGGAAGATAACTTTTTTGAGACCTAATTCATGTCTTAAAATAGCTTTACTCTACACCTTTATACTTATTTGATAATTTGGTTGGGTAAAATTTTAGCTAGCAAACTTTTCCTTAAAAATTGGGGAGATTGTTTTTGCTGTGTTGCTGTTGAGAAATCATTACTAACTGCTAATCTTTTTTTTTGAGACAGTTTTACTCTGTTGCCCACGCTAGAGTGCCATGGCGTCAGCCTAGCTCACAGCAACCTCAAACTCCTGGGCTCAAGCGATCCTCCTGCCTCAGCCTCCAGAGTAGCTGGGACCACAGGCATGAACCACTATGCCCAGCTAATTTTTTCTATACACTTTTAGTTGGCCAATTAATTTCTTTCTATTTTTAGTAGAGATGGGGTCTCGCTCTTGCTCAGGCTGGTTTCGAACTCCTGACCTTGAGCAATCCGCCCGCCTCAGCCTCCCAGAGTGTTAGGATTACAGGCGTGAGCCACAGCACCTGGCCTTGCTATTATGTTTTAAATTAACAGGAACATTTATTTTCTCCTCTGAGAGTTCCATGTTTTGTAGCATTCTGCTCTTATTTTCTAGATATAATCTTACCTTACATCTCTAAGGAATTCATAACAGAGTTGGCAGGGGAAGTTTTGTTCTCATTGCATTTGATTCCTCTAAGTTGCTTTTCTCTTTTGGATGCTTTCTTCTAGATAAAGTCTCATGAGTAAGAGTTGGGGGCTAAAACACTAACTGACAAAAGGGAATGGGCAGAACTTGTCAACTTTGAACTTAATTGTGCACAGCGAGCCATATTTTTTGTAATTTCTGGTGTCAATGTTTACATTTTTCTTATTTGGTATGGTGGACAGTATATATAAAGCCACTTAATTTTGTTTCCAGTATAATGCTAGGTAGAAAGGAATTTGGCCTTGCTCTTTAAATGTTATTATAGATAGGTATGTGTCTGCTAGGGGACCTTGGGTCATAATGGATGGCCTTAACAATGTGGTTTATGGCTGGGGTTGGACAAATTCATACAGTCTTAGGGTAGGGGGCTGACCACATCAGAAAGACCAAGAATGTAACTTGGGTGGAGGTTTGTGGTCATGCACTATCATTTGACCTAGACACTAACTACATGAAGCCCCAGTAAAAAAACCCTCTGGATTCTAAGGCTTGAGTGAGAGTCTTTGGTTGGCAGTACTTTGTACATACTGTCACACATTGATGCTGGTAATGTTTTCTGATTCCAGGGGGACAAGACAACAGACCTGTGTTGGAGTCTGCCCTCTGCATCTTTCTTTGGCTGATTTTGATCTGTAACATTTCCCTGTGATCAACTATAACCATGAATACAATAGCTTTCGGTGAGTTCTGAGTTCTTGCAAATCTTCTAACCTGAGAGTTGGTTTTGGGAAGCCCCTAGACTTGCAAGTACCTTTGTCTTCTATTCACTCTGATTGCCACCAACCAAAGTCACTCTATTACCCTTTCTAAAGAATAAACCTCCAAATGCCAACTGTGGTGGGATAAAGAGTTGCCCAGCAATGTGACAATGAGAAGCCCAAAGGATTCCCACTGTCCATCCAATCTTCTTTATTTTTGTGCCTCTTTTACCCTGTCCCAGAGTAACTAGCACTGAGAATTCTGAACTACAAATAAATTTGTTAGTTTCTCCATTGCTAGTTTAGAATTGGGCTTTCTTGGGTCTAGCAAATTACATAACACCCATCCATCTGCTTTCCAATTCCCCAATTCTGGCTGTATTTTCTTCTATTTTCACTACCTTTGTGGGTTTTTGTTTGAATGCATCTGCTGTAGCAGCCATAGAGACACATCATTCAGATCTCCCTTCAAAAGAATCTCATGTGAGGAGTGCAGTTGGTACTTTGTGATCCATCAAGGCATTTGTGCCAAAGCCATAACCCCTGGCCTGCTCCCAGACACTAACTGAGCAAGGCAGGGGCAAAAAGCTAGGTCATTTCTGCCTAATTTTAAACTCCACTAAAAGTAATCCTTGCCTAGGGACTCTACATGGGCTTGACCAAGACTGTGTCAGAGCTGCACTGCAGTCTAGGCATTTTCTAATCAGTCTTATTCTCTTTTCACAGGTGTCAGGCCTACATTGGCAGTCTGAAGGTTCTCTCTACCCATACCTACTCCCACCCCTTCTCCTTCCTTTATGTTTCCTCCAATAAATTCTTATACATCTACTTTTACCTTGGCATCTGGCTTCTTTGAGGACCCTAGGATTTTGAAAAGAAGCTTTGTTAGATGTTTCATCACCTAGGATTTTGAAGTTTTGTTAGATGTTTAGTCCACTGTCTTAATACAGAAATCACTATGAAGTTTTTATGTTCGTCAAAGAATTACACATTTCAAGTTTCATTAAACTATGGGAGAATGAATTACCTCCAACACATTTATATCTGAGAATTTGTTTATTGTTCTGATTTGCTCAAACTTAAAATATTCCATCAAATTACCCAGGAAAATCCAGGTAGCAGAAATATATAACATGTCCATTTCTTCAAGAGGTCTGGAATAAATTTAAAAGGCCATAAAATGATACACATATATATGTATTATGCCATGAAAATCACTTCTACCTTCTGTACTTAAGAACTACAGAAATAAAGAATTACAGAAATAAACTTTGTTGTGGTGCTGAGGTAACATTACAACCTATTCCCAACATGACTGCATAGGTGTTTAGGGTTAAGCGTGAAGACTACCATGAGGTCTCAAGTCACTTGATTAATCAATCCCATTTGAATTTTAGACCAAAAGCAGCAACTTATACATGCACTTGAAGGAATATCTTCAATGTGTCCATGTGTCCACAAATGTGTATGTATATGCAGGGGATGGGTACAAGTTAGGGAAAGGCTGACTGAACCACATTGATAACTGAATGTTAGGAGTCTGCCGTTGTTGGTAATACAGAAACATACACAGTCTTCATATTCAAAGTCTTCATGGGGATGTCTTCTGTAATTTCTAGAATGGAAAGGAAAAGTTTTTTTTTTTTTTAAATCAATAATTTACTTATTGTGAGTATTTTAAAAAATGTTAACTTTCTATGTAGTAAGGAGTTTGGCTTCATCCTAAGGAAGGTCTGACCTTTGTCCTAGGCTCCTGAGGGGAACCTCTAAATCCTTGGAATTTCCTAAGAGTGTCTTTGTTACTCATGGTGGGCACTCTGACTACACCTGATAGTTTATGCTAATGAAATGAGACTCAGGTAGAGTCAGCCACACCAGAAAGACCAATTGTATGATTTAGGATGGAGACTTTGGTTCAGCTGACACAGATAACACGTGGGCAATTTGAATCAATCAGGCCTATGTAATGAAACCTCAATAAAAGTTCTGGACACCAAGGCTCAAGTGAACTTCCCTGGTTGGTAACACTATGTGTTGTTACATATTAGGGATGGGAGGATGAAACACTGTCCATGACTCCACGGGGAGAGGATAACCTGAAGCTCCTTGTTTGGATCCCTCTCAGTTTTCTGCCCTATGCGTCTCTTTCTTTGGCTGGTTCTAATTTATATTCTTTCCCTATAATAAACAAAACTGAGAGCACAATAACTTTCAGTAAGTCTGTGAGTCCTTTTAAAGCAAATTACTGAACCTGTGGGTGGTTAGGAAAGCCCTCAAAGTTGTAGTTGGTGCCAGAAGTGATGGGGGTCTTGTGTGGATTCTTCCCTCTGAGTTTGTAGTTGAACCACAGCTCTTTGTAGTTAGAGTTAGAAATTTTGGGCAGACTACTGAAGTTTTCTGGAGGACTGTGCCCTCACCTTACAGTCTTGGCTAACTCTGGGTAATGCCCAAGATGTCCCCCTCCAAACATTTCCTATGCCAAAACTGAGCATCCAAAAGTATAACACAAATGGAACCGATTAAAACACACTGAATATGTAACTCAAAAAGAAAAAAAGAAAGAGAGGGAAACAAAAATTTAACAAAGTTATTGGCCTACTATTATGCATTTTGCTTCTAGCCAGATCTGAATTTAAAGGGAAAGGATTCCCTTTCTCTAAAAACAGCTCTTGATCTAGCTGGCAATTCTGGATGTGAAAATACTCTCAAAACTGCCTCCTTAATAAATAATGATGGGATCTGGAGATAATATTTAGAGTCTAGTGAAATAAGCAAGAAGACATCAAAGAGTTATAAGCATTTTTTTGTTTCTAATTTACTAAGTTATTAATTCTTTATGAAAGATGATTCTGAGAGGAAAAACATGATGAAAATAAGGCTATAGATAAGAGATTGGAAAATGACATTGAATTGCAAAAATTCCCAGCTTTGTGGTAATCTTGGGTAAATCACTTAACCTTTAAGCTCTTACCTACTACACTTCTGCCTCTTTAACCTCACAGAGTACAAAGAATGTATTAAGACAGTATAGGAAAGACCTGGTTATGTGAATCACAGGTAGTATTATAAATATCTAATTCATACAGACATGATTCTACCCGACAGCTTCAACGTACACTCCTGCATTTATTTGCACAGAACAAGTAAGAGATGACATTTCTTCAGCTCCACTGTACACAGCACTTGGTGACACACAGATTTGAGGGATAAGGAAAAGGAGTTAAGAATATCTGAGGTTTTACATAAGCTCATCAAAACAGGAAGCTACATTTACAGATGACCTTTACTATCATACCACAATGAAAGAGCCAAGAGTGTTGGAGAATTAAAAGAGCCTTATGATAAAGTGAAAGATTCATGGATATAACTGGAAAGATAGATAAGGCCCCAAAAAAGGAAGAATCTTGCAGGATGCTAAAATTCTAAAGCATTACATAATAAGGAGCTGTAGGGGCTCTGAGCAGGAAAACCACCTCAAGGGAAGAATATTCATGAAAATAATTTTGGTGGAAGAATATAGGCGGAAGACTGGTGATTTCAATGGATGATGACGCCATAAACTAGGTGAGAAAGAAAATGACAAGGGAGAGTCATTGAAAATAAATCTGACATACAGTGGTTGTGTTTCATTATAAGGAGGGAGAGAGAGGGGAAACAAGTGAAAATATAGCTTTAGTTTTTAACATTACGGTAGAAAATCTAAAAGTATTATACAAAACAATCAAGTTTAAAAAAATAAATAGCTGATCAGGGAAGAAAATGGGGGAAATTCACAGAGGTCAAAAATGACGATTCCTCTGGGGTGTGTGAATACTAAGATTTTCTGGTGGCATAAAATGCTTTTGGTACTAAAGTGACAGCAACAAAACAAGAAAAAGTCTATGGTCTACAAAAACTAGGAAGTCTAACAAAACCCTCCTCAAAAAACTGGAACCTCAAATAATGGACCCAAAGCAAAAGGGTTAATTTGAGCAAGTTCCTTCACCACTGAGAAAAAACAGTGAAGAGAATGTAGTGGAGGTTAATATCTCCCAAAAGATATGCCCAGTTTCTAAATTCTCATGAGCTGTGAATGTAACCTTATTTGGAAAAAGAGGAAATAGAAGAAGAGGAGGCAATGTGACCACAGAGTCACAGATTGAAGTGATGGGGCCACAAGTCAAGGAACATGGTGACTCCAGTCACCAGAAGCTGGAAGTGAGACAACTAATGAATTCTCCCCTAGAGCCTTCAGAGAGTGTGTGGCCTTGACGACACCTTGATTTCAGACTTCTGGCCTCGAGAACTATGACGGAATAAACTTCTGTTGCCTTAAGCCACTCAATTTGTGGAAATTTGGTGCAGCAGACAATCAATACAGAGAACTTGCCTCACTAAGCCTTGTTTTGGGGTAGGGATGGACAGACCACATGTCCATTAGAATTCTTGGCCTTTCTGTATGACTGGCATCAGGCTTTTTTTTTTTTTTGAGACAAAGTCTCACTCTGTTGCCCGGGCTAGAGTGCCGTGGCATCAGCCTAGCTCACAGCAACCTCAAACTCCTGGGGCTTAAGCTATCCTTCTGCCTCAGCTTCCCGAGCAGCTGGGACTACAGGTATGTGCCACCATGCCCAGTTAATTTTTTCTATACATTTTTAGTTGGCCAATTAATTTCTTTCTATTTTAGTAGAGACGGGGTCCCGCTCTTGCTCAGGCTGGTTTTGAACTCCTGACCTTGAGCGATCCTCCCGCCTCGGCCTCCTAGAGTGCTAGGATTACAGACGTGAGCCACTGCGCCCGGCCAAGGGTCAGGCTTTCTTAACACACTCTCTGTGGCCCAAAATGATCGAGTTCAAACTAGGTCTGGGTTGACAGTGTCTCCAAGGAGAAATGCTCCTTAAAACTGGGCTTCAGGTTGGGTGCGGTGGCTCATGCCTGTAATCCTAGCACTCTGGGAGGCCAAGGAAGGATGACTGCTTGACACCAGGAGTTTGAGACCAGCCTGAGCAAGAGTGAGACCCTGTCTCTATTAAAAATAGAAAAATTGAGCCCAGGAGCTTGAGGTTGCAGTGAGCTATGATGATGCCACTGCACTCCAGCCTCGGGCAACAGAGCAAGACCCTGTCTCAAAAAAACTAAACAAATAAGCAAACAAAAATTGGGCTTCAACAGAAACAATTAAATAAGCAGAACAGATGAGTAATGTAAGCAGAAAGATGAAAACCCTGAGAAAGAATGAAAAGGAAATGCTAGAAATAAAAACACTGTAACAGAAATGAAGAATGCCTTATACCAAAAAATGGAACGTCATAGTCAAACTGCAGAAAATCAAAAACAAAGGGAAAATCTTGAAAGAAGCCAGAGGAAAAAAACACCTCACCTGTAGAGGAATAAGGATAAGATAAATTAGGCAAAATTACCTAGAATGTAGCATATAAAGGACAAGAGGGGGGAAAATGTGAAGAAAATAAAAGGGAGGTAGGATAGCATAGGAAGGTCTATTTAAAATATATCTAATCAAAGTTCCAGAAAGAAATAATATTAGAAAGAATGAGTAAGGGTAACTTTGGAAAAGGTAATGCCTGGCAATTTTCAACAAGCAAGACACAAATTCTGATTTAGAAAGTCCAATAAATCCTAGGTTGTAAGGTTTTATAAATAAAAGGATGGAATGGTAAAAGGTTTTGAGTTAGGATATCAAGAAGAATGGCTATAAACAGAAAAAACAGATCCCGCAAAGGGCAGCTATTTGGGGAAACAATTCCAGTAGCAGCAATGTTAAAGTGAGCACGTCTGATGTGTAGCAGGGTTATAGAACAGAACTCAGAGGGTAGGGCTAGGATGTTAATAGAGAAGATGACAGAGTAGCACAGAAATAGATATTGAAGTGGACAATGTGAAGGGGGAGAACGAGAGGAGAAAACACATCATTGCCAGAGACTAGCTGGTGCAATCACCGTAGTGAGTTTCTGTTTTCTGGATGAGTGAAAGTGGGATATGTTAACGGATGAGCTTGCTCTTTACACTGCTATGTAGCTCAGTGAGAAATGCACGTGAGCATGCTTTATAAACTGAAAGGGAGGTATAATGTCAGTGATAAGTTTCTTTCAGGCTGTTATTTTACAACACTGTGGTAATTTTGATTCTTGGGGAAGAGAACAATTTTAGGGTCAGCATGTATGCTAATTTACCTAGAAGCATGTATTTTTAATAACATACCAATTTTTAGATTATTTCCAAAGGAAAAAAATAATTATCTTTTTAATTATAATTTAAAAAAACCCATAGTAGGCCGGGCGCGGTGGCTCACGCCTGTAATCCTAACACTCTGGGAAGCCAAGGAGGGTGGATCATTTGAGCTCAGGTGTTCAAGACCAGCCTGAGCAAGAGCGAGACCCCATCTCCTCTAAAAATAGAAAGAAATTAA
>VBSM01000112.1:797314-820769 GCA_008086735.1 Cheirogaleus medius | reverse complement strand
AAAAAAAAAAAAAAAAAAAAAAAACCCATAGCATGGCAAATTTCTGGGGAAAGAACAACAACAACAACAAAAGAGATAAAAAACAGATAACGATAGTATTCTCTCTTACACACGTATTCTACAAATGGTTAATGGCATCAGAATTTATTTTCGACAAAAGAAAAAAAGAAAACTTATGGTTCACAATCTCACCTTGTGTTTGGGTCTCGTTCAGAAACAGTTTTAGCCTCCTGCTCCGAAGGCCAAATACCTTGGCTGCTTCATACAGAAGACCTCGGTGGGTGAGCCCATTCTGCCCAAGTGGGTTTTCAAGCAGGAGAGTGCCCATGGTTCCCATTAAACACTCTGTGGAAGAAAGAATAAACTGGATTAAATCCTGAGAGTTCACTCTCTATCTCCAACAGAGGTGGCAACTACAGGCAGTGCTGAAGGCTCCTGAGGCCAGCAGTGAGCACAGAGCATGAGTGTGCCCGCTGGAGGTGCAGTCTGTGCGGATCACAGCCTTAAACATTTCATAGAGGGGAAGGGGAAAAGAAAAACTGACTTATATAAAAGCCCAGTAGCTTGGGGAACAGATATTCAGTATAAAGTCATGTGAAGAGCCTAAAGACTTCATTAAAAATATGCACAATGAGCATCCTAAAATATCAGGAAAAAATAAATATTAATCTAGTCTCTTGATTAAGGAATGGAGGGGTACAAGTTTTCAGAACATTGTCCAAGAAAAAACAAAGTAAAACTACAAATTAACATGTTTTGATGCTTAAACAATTCAGTTTCATTTAGTTGTAATTGTTACCTAACCAATGTATCTCATTTCCTGATCTGCCAGAGGGATGAGAGTTTTTCTACATAAACACACCACAAGAAATTAGCCTGTGGTGCTCCCAAAAGCAGTGGTGGGAGCCTACACTTTAAATCACTACATTGAAGCTGACTCAAAAATACATGTAAGTTAGAGATTTGACCATAAAGGAAATCTTCATGCCCAGCACCCCACAACCTGACTACTGGGGGGAGGCACGTACCTTGTGGCTCTGCGTTCAGGAGTTGCAGGTTGATGTATTGACAGAGAAGAGTACTAGAACTGCTGATCAGAGAAGGAGCTGATCCTGTAGTCACACAAAGTGTTTTTCCACTAAGACTCAGTAAGTCCGTTTGGTTCCGTATTTCTAAAAACAACAACAATTTTTTCAGGGTTAGATAGCTCAGAAGCTTAAGACATTCACTTTTCTTTCTTAAATATTAAACTATCATGTATCTTTTTATACTATGCTTTCTGCTTAATTTTTTATCAAAGGACATTGCCTTTTGTATCAACCAGGCTTTTAATGACACACAATAGTAGGAAATCTTAATGTTGCAAAATAAATGGCATAATATTAATGACTTAAAATATAAGACAAATTGTTTTCTCCTCTTTTAGTATTTTCTCTGTATACTATGGCTCCTCCTAAAATTTCCAGAATTTTAGGAGGAGCCTATATCAGAATCCCAAGCTTCACCATGAAAAGTTTCATTAAAAAATAATTATAGTCAGAAGGTTGACTCTTGAAAAGATATGAAAAAAAAACTAAGACACACAGAACACAAGTAGCATAATTTCATTTAGATAAAATTAACATTGCTTAGGGCTGTATACCTAGGTAGATGACTAGTATTGGTTATGATATGAGATAGGTGCACTGGGCAGCCTGCAAATATTGAGTGGAAGTGGCACACATGAGACTGGGCAGGGGCAGTTTCTCAAGGAACAAGGAACCTGCATCACCAAGTGGCTGGATGCCCATGCCCATGCCCAGCCCAGGGCCACATGGTCTCCTTTCTCAACCACAACTGTGGCCTCATGGGAAGTGACCAGTCAACTGAGAAAGAAAACATTTTGGGTCTGCAGTTATAGATGGTTCTGTACAACATTCAGTACCATCAAAAGAAAGACAATTGCAGTCTTACTTACAGCCCCACCCCGACTCTGGGTGACCCTTAAGAACAGCGGTGGACAGAAATCCTAACAACAGGCATAACTTTGTTCAGTGCAGCTGGCTGTTCATTTTGCTCAGGAGAAGGAATCACCAGGAGTGGATCTACACTGATTCACGGGCATTGGCTAATGGTTGGACTGAATGGGAACAGTTAGGGGCTCAGAAAGAACAGAATTAGAAGACTAGTGACAAATAAGTCAGGCAGACTGGTTATACTGGATCATTTCCATTGTAGAAAAGGCAGTGCTTTGTCCTTACCGGAACACACACGTCTCTTGAACATGGATTAGTCATTGTCGCCTGTTATGTTTCTGTCCAAACCCACCAACTATGGACTTAGAAAATGCCTTATTAAAACATACACTGGGGAAAGGACACCCTTTTCAATAAATGGCTGGAAAAACTGGATTGCCATATGCAGAAGAATGAGACTGAACCCCATCTCTCATCATATACAAAAATCAATTCAAGATGGATTAAAAACTTGAATGTAAGACCTGAAACTATAAAAGTACTAGAAGAAAACCTAGGGAAAACTCTACTGGACATTGGTCTAGGCAAAATTTATGACTAAGATCTCAAAACCACAGGCAACAACAAAAGTAGACAAATGGGACTTAATTAGACTACAAAGCTTTTGAACAGCAAGAGAAATAATTAACAATGAACAGACAACCTGTAGAAAAGGAGAAAATATTTGCAAACTATACATCCCACATGGGACTAATATCCAGAATCCACAAGAAACACAAACAACAACAACAAAAAACCCCTAAACAGCCTCATTAAAAAGTGGGCTAAGGAGGTGAATAGACAGTTTTCCAAAGAAGACAAATGGCTAGCAAGCATATGAAAAAATGTCCAACATCACTAATCATCAGAGAAATACAAATTAAAACCATAATGAGATCACCTCACATTAATCAGAATGGCTATTATCAAAGACACAAAAAATAACAGATGTTGACAAGGATGCAGAGAAAAGGGACTCATACACTGTTGCTAGTAATGTAAATTAGTGCAACTTCTGTGGAAAACAGTATGGAGATTTCTCAAAGAACTAAAAATAGAACTACCATATGATCCAGCAGTCCCACTACAGGATATCTACCCAAAGCAAAAGAAATCACCATATAAAAAAGATATCTGCACTTGTATGATTATCGCAGGACCATTTCATAACAGCAAAGACATGGAATCAACCTAAGTGTCCATCAACAGTATTCGATAAAGAAAATGTGGTATATATACACAATGGAATACTATTTGGCCATAAAAAAGAATGAAATCATGTCTTTTGAAATAACATGGATGGAATTTGAGGCCATTAAGTGAAACTCAGACACAGAAAGACAAATAACACACATTCTCCCTTATAAGGAGCTAAATAATGTATACACATTGAAGCAGAGTGTGGAAGGATGAACCATGGAGAATCAGAGGGTGGGGAAAGAAGGGAGGTGTGGTTGATGGGAGGTTGCTTGGTGGGTACAATATGCATTGCTCCAGTGGTGGATGCACTGAAGGCCCTAACTTCACCACAATGCAATTTGCTCATATAGCAAAACTGCACTTGTACTCCATGAATATATTTAAAAAAAAAAAAAAAGGGAGAATGTCTCCTTCACCAACATGGCATTCCACACATCACTTCTGACCACAGAACTCATTTTTTAGCAAATGAACTATGGCAAGGCGCTCAAGTTCAGGGAATTTACTGGCCATATCATGTTCCCCACCATCTGAAGCAGCTGATCTAATACAATGTTGGAATGGCCTTTTGAAGACTCAGTTTCAGTCCCACCTGGGCAGTAACACCTCACAGGGCTGGAATATTGTCCTTCAAAATGCTGTTTGTGCTTTAAATGAGAGAAAGGTGGACTATGGCCCAGCCTGGCTGCCTGTGTACGTAAATAAGTAGTTTTAATGAAACACTGCCTTGCCCATTGGTTTACAAATTATCATGGCTGCTTTTTGTATTACAATGGCACAGTTAATGGCTCCTAGTCTAAAATATTTAATATCTGCCCTTTGAGAAAAAGTTTACTGACTCCTACCCTAACTCATAGACCTACATATGGTACCATTTCTCTCACAGCTATGATTCAGGTTGCAGACATCAAGAGGGAGGATAGATGAAAGTGGTTCATCTGTCACCCTTAATAATCGACTCTACTTCTTTGATTTCTGCTAGTTTAGAGGTTTAGTTCCTAAGGGAGGAACGCCTCCCACCAGGCAACAAAATAATGGTTTTGTTAAACTGAAAGTTGACACTTAGTCACTTTGAGCTCCTTTGTCCAGTGAACCAACCAGCAAATGGGGTGAAGTGGGGGGCTACTGTCCTGACTGGGGTGATTAATTGATTATACAATGAGGGTAAGAAATATGTCTGGAATACAGGAGATCCCCTGCACCTTATCAGTGATAAAATGAATGAACAACTACAAAAATCCAATACAGGCAGGGATTTTAATGGCTCCAATCCTTCAGAAAAGATTTGGATTATCCCATCATGAAGGATACTTGCTAAAGCCAAAGGGCCTAAGGAATTGGTAGCGGAGGAAGGAAATGATAGATTAAAGCATTAACCATATGATCAGTTACAGAACCTAGGACTGTAATAGTTACATCTTTTTATTAGATAAGAATGTATTTGTGTACATACTAACAAATTCTTATTTTTCTACTCTATTTCCCTACCACATAACAAAATATTTTAACAGGTTAACTTATATCTCAGTAACGTTAAAGTATAAAGTACAGTAAAGGGGGGTGTGTGACTCAGCTAGAAGAGCTGAATAGTCCTGGCCAAATAACCCTGTTTGGCTAATGCAGTTATTAGCATGCTTTAAATTGTACAAGGAAGAGGTGAAAGCATGATTTAATCTATTAGGGTCTTTATTTGGAAGTTAAATATGGTTTACAGAACCATGTATAGATGCCAAGATCACAGGGGGTGGACAGTGATGGTTTCATCCTATGTCACTGTAGCTAAGCTAGAACTGTTTCCCAGATTCTCTGGCTGGCCTGGTTCTGGGTAATGGCTTGACCACAGAATAATCTGTACATGATTTAGAAGAGAGAAGTTTACCATTATTGGTCAATGTAGGACCCAGGTACCCCTCAGCTTTCTCAAGCTGTGGTGGATCAGCTTGCTGTGTTAAATGAGACAGCAAGTGGCTGGTGCTCCTGCCTCTGCTCTTCCAAAATCTGGGCCAGGCACACCTGCAACTCTCAGGCAAAGCGCACCAGCAATTGCTTCTGCAGGTCACCTGTCAGTGTTAGATGTGGTTAGACAGATGTGGGCTCCAGCCTGTCTTTGCTTTTCCCTACTTTTCATCCTACAAGTGGTTTCAGGCAGAGATTTAAGCCTTCCACTGACTTACTCACCAGCTCCCCCTGGTGGACCCTGGTTAGAGATTTTTCTCAGAGATCCAACTAGCTACCTTCTTCCAGACCTTTACTTCCCTAGTTTCTCCCACATTGCTTTTGCTTCCCTTACCCATCCTTTCAGTGAATACAACAGCAAACGGTTTTCCAGTGGTTGTAACAATTTACAGCAGTGACTGAACGCTCCTATTATGCAATATCCCTGACAACATTTGATTCTGTGAGATTTTTCTAGTTTTTGCCAATCTGGTGGCAGTTAATAGTACCTCCCTGTGGTTCTATCTTGTATGTTCCTGATTACTATTAAGATTCAGCAGTTCTTCCTTAATTAAGTGGCCATATAGATTTCCTCTTTTAAGTTATTTACAAGTTCCTGAAAATCAGCATTGAGATTCATAAAGTATTAGTTTCCGGAGGCTGTCATAATAAAGAACCACAAACTGTGGGGGGTGTGTGTGTGTGTGTGTGTGTGTGTTAAAAATAACAGAAATTTATTGTCTCACAGTTCTGGAGGCCAGAAGTCTGAAATCAAGATGTTGGCAAATAGCTTCCTCTGAAACCTGTAGGGAAATCCTTCCTTGTCTCCTTCCTAGCTTATGGAGGCTCCTAGAAATCTTTGGTGTTTCTTTGCTTGTAGCTGTGTGACACCAATATCTGCCTTCATCACCACATGGCATTTTCTCTATGTGTCTCTATGTCTTCACATGGCTATCTTCTTAACACCTTAAGGACTGCTCACGAGTTTTCTCCTGTTTCGCGCATCATCTGTTAAGGACCGCTCGTGAGTTTTCTTGTTTTTCACTGTAGTTATAATGATTTAAATAACGTGCAGTTTGCCCAAAAACGTGCGGTCCCTGGTGTATGTCTTAGAGATTTCTATGTGGTATGAAAGGTGTTAAGAGGACAACAGTCATACTTGATTAGGGGCCCACCCTACTCCAGTATCATCTCATTTTAACTAATTACATTTGCAATAACACTATTTCCAAATAAGGTCACAAGAGGTTAGGACTCCAACATACCTTTCTTCAGGGGTCACAATTCAACACATAATAGTGGGAGAGAATGCATTCATAATTCTTTAAAATTTTATTCAGACTTATTTTACTGAGAATCTGGATTTATGTTTTATAAAGTTGAAACTCACAAAGGAGGTCTCTGAAGCCTGCATTCCACCACATGAGTAATAGGAGAGAGGGTAGGATTAGAACTTTTGCCTCCTAAAAAGTTCAGGGTTTTCAGCCACATGACACAGTGAGGGGTACAGACAGACACCGCAGACAGGCCTTGCTGAAGAGCCTAGCCCCAACTCAGAGAATCAGGAAAAATGTGAAGGTTATGCAGTATAACTGACACCAAATTAAGAACTCCACTAATCTACCTTGCGTCAAAGGACACAGATATCTTCTCACTTTCCACGTACCTGTTTTATCATGGAAGACAGTCAGCTCCGTATTTTTAACACCAAAAATGCTAGTAACAACATTTTTCAGCTTTAAAAGGTCCAACCTATTATCACCTTTTGGATTTTCCAGAAGCAATACCCCACCTAAAAAAACCACAAAAATAAGACTTTATTCAGAAAAAAATTTAAAATAAAACATTAAATTTGGAGGAAAATGGATGGGGGGGAGTGGATGTCAAACTCTAATTTTTTCCTTTTTTTTTTTACCGAAGTATATACTATATATACCCTTAGTCTGTTTTGGCAGTCCTTGGTAGGTATGGTCCAGGGATAGAACTCTACCAGGCCGTCTGTTCTTGTCTTTTTCTAGATTCAAACCTTTGTATTTATGATCCTCATTTTTCATTTTGTGCCATTTAGAAACCCTCAAGGCACACAGTTGTTCAAAATACTATTATTTTTTTGCTAATAGCTTGCTAGTATACATGTATAAAATTGACTTTTGTATGTCTGTCTTATATCCTGTGACTAAAAAGTTTTTTCTTTTTTCTAAGAAACATGATTTTATTCAATTATTTTGGAAACAAACCCAATTAATGTTTGTATCCAAGAAGTACAAAAAATGGCCAAAAATATTTTAAAACAATAGACTTAAAGATCATTTGCAGCTTCTTTCTCATAACATGAATGTTTTCAGCAGGAAAATAAATTGCAAACAATAACAAATCATGTTAAGGTAGATGACAGTCTGTGGTTGCATTTGAAGCTATTCCTAGGAAAATAATCTTGTTGGAGTTGGGAGCTTTTCTTCCCAGTTGGTCAGTTGACCCAAGAATGGGCAGTCTTGGAGTTGGCAGATAGAAGAACCCTGTCTTGTCACTGGTCCTTTCTGACGGAAGCTGACACAGAATCCTGGCCTTGCTAACATTAGTAATGCACACCCACTGACCATCCAACTGATTCCTTCCTTCTACAGGGTCATCTGTGATAGCCAGGATGTTGGTAGTGGTGGACTAGCTCACATGTCACACATCATCACTGAACTTGTGTAGCAGTTCAAGGATCATGTATTGTCTGAGGCATTATAAACAGGTCCAAATAAACATATAACCATCATGGGAGCAGCTGGCAGTGGTGCTGGTAAGCAGACCAACATAGCAGTCTCAGGCCACATCTTGAAAACAGTCACTGTGAGCTTCTTATTGGTTCAGGTGTTTCTAAATAGATTCCTTTTTATTTTCCACAAGGGCAGCTTTATTTCTCCCTTTCTGATCTGTATGCCTTTTATTTCCCTTTCTTGCCTTAGTTCACTGGCTAGAAATTCCAGTACAAAGTTGAATAAAAGGCGTGAAAATGAACATCCTGTTCCTGATCTTAGGTAGAAAACATTCAGGCTTTCCCCATAAAGGTAGCTGCAGGATTTTTGTAGATGCTCATTATCAAGTTGATGAAGGTTCTCTCTCTTCCTATTTTTCTGAGGGCTTTTCTCATGAATGGGTGTTTAGTTTACCTAATGATCTCTTTCCATCAATTGCTACAGACATGTAATCTTTTAGTCTGATAATATGTTAAGATTCTATTGACTGATTTTTAAATATTGAATTAGCTTTGCATCCATGAAATTAAACCCCAATTGGCCATGATGCATAACTCTTTGTACATATAGCTGAATTCCATTCAACAACTTTTTGGTAAGAATTTTACATTATATTTATGAGTGATATTAGTCAGTTTTCCTTTTCTATCTTTGTTTTTTAACACTGTCTTTATCTGGTTTTGGTGGCAGGGTAATGCTACCTTCATAAAATGAGTTGGGGAATGCTTTCTATTCTATTTTCTGGAAGAATTTGTGTAGAATTGATGTTAATTTTTTTAAAAATCTGGTCAAACTCTACAGTGAAATGATTTGGGCCTGGAGATTTCTTGAGATTTTAAATTATGAATTAAATCTCCTTGCCAGAGTTATGGTAGTTTGTATTTTTAGAAATTAGTTTATTTCATCCATTTTCTCAAATTTATGTGGGTAGATTTATTCACAGTATTTGCTTATCTTTTTTATTTTTACAGAGTCTGTATTGAAATTCTGTTTCATTACTGATATTGGCAATTGTGTCTTCTTTTTTTCCTTATTGGTCTTGATAGAGGTTTATAAGTTTTACTGATTTAAGAACCAGATTTTTGTTTCATTTTCTCTATTGTTTTCCTGTTTTCAATTGCGTTGATTTCTCTTCTTTATTTCCTTCCTTCTGCTTACTTAGGGTTTGTTTTCTTTTTGTTCCATCTAGTTTCTTGAGTTTGGATCTTAGATTATGATATAAAAATGCTCGCTCCTCTTTCAGTCTTCAGTACAATTAATTTTCCCTCTCAGCACTGCTTTAGCTACATTATACATATTTCGATGTTGTATTTTCTGTTTCACACACTTCTTTTTTTTTTTTGAGACTTCTTCCCTGATCATGCATTATTTAGAAATATGTTGTTTAGTTTTCAAGTGTAGAGATTTTCCTTTTATTCTGTTACTGATACATAGTTTGACTCCACTGTGAACAGAACAGAGAACACACTCTATATGATTTCAACTCTTTTAACTGGCTGAGGTTTGTTTTATGGCCCAGGGACCAAGCTATAGTCTATCCTAGCAAAATTCAGTGGGAGCTTGAAAAGAATCTATATTTTGCTGCTAATGGGTAAGGTGTTCTATAAATGTCAATTAGATCCTGATTTTCTGTCTAAATGGTCTATCAGTTGCTGAAAGAGGCATGCTGAAGTTTCCAAATATAAATGTGGATTTATTTGTCTGTTTCTCTTTTAATGTCTATAATCTTGTTTCATGTATTTTGCAGCTCTGTTGTTACATGCATATACATTTAGGATCATTCTGTTTTCCTTGTGAATTGATACTTGTATCATTATTTAATGTTCCTGATAATTTTCTTGCTCTTAAGTCTATTTCATCTAATATAAACATGGCCATTCCTGCTATCTTTTGATTACTATTTGCATGGTATTTCAACCTACTTATATCATTATATTTGAAGAGTTTCTTATAGACAGTATATAGTGGGCAATATATATATATTTTTTTTTGATACAGGGTCTCACTCTGTTGCTCAGGCTGGCGTGCAATGGCATGATCATAGGTCAGTGTAGCCTTGAAATCCTGGACTCAAGTGATCCTCTGCCTCGGCCTCCTGAATATTATAGCTGAGACTATAGGTACACACCACAACATCCAGTTAAATTTTTTTTTTTTTTAAATTATAGAGATGGGGTCTTTTTATGTTGCCAAAGCTGGTCTCGAACTCTTGGCCTCAAGTGACTCTCCCACGTTGGCCAAAGTGCAGAGATTACACCACACCTGGCCTCCAATGTGATTTTAATAACTCTGCCAATCTCTGTTAATTGGTAATTTAGATCATTTTACATTTAGTATAATTACTGATATTGGTCTTCCATTTAATTTCTTGTATTTGTTCTGTTTTTTTTTTTCTAGCTTCCTATAGGTCACTTAAACATATTTCAGAATCCCAGTTTTTATTTGTCTATGTTTTACACGTATCCCTTGGCATAGGCTTATTACTGAAGTCTACTGGTGTCAACATTTCACCAGTTTGTGAGAAACACAGAAAACTTACCTCCCTTTCCTCTGCAACTATGTGTAATCATCTGAACTATTTCTTATACAGTTAAGTCCTCACTTAATGTTGTGGATAGGTTCCTGGAAACTGCAACTTTAAGGGAAATGACACACTGTACAATGAAATCAATTTTACCATAGGCTAATATAAACGAGAGTTAAGTTCCTATGGCACACAGTACATTGTTTCACTTAAAATCATAGTTTCTAAGAACCTATTGATGATGTTGAGGACTAACTGCACATTCATTGAAACTACATCAAACAAGGTTATAGTGCTTGTTGCAATCATGACTTAAGTTCAAGAGGAAGGCAAGTCTACTGAATTAACCTCCATTTTGATGCTTCAATGTTCTTTCTTCCTTCCTCATGTTTCTGAATTTGCTCTGTTATCATTTCCTTTCTGTGTTAAGAACATCCTTTAATCATTCTTTTAGGATTGGTCTGCTGGCAACAAATTCTTTTAGTTTTCCTTCACTTGACAATGTCTTGATTTTTCCATCATCCTGAAGTATTTTTTTATTGATATAAAATTCTAGGTTGGCCAGGTGCGATGGCTCACGCCTGAAATCCTATTATTAAATATGGAATGTCCCATTTTGAATCAAAAGTGTAGTCTATTATATCTCAAAACAAGAAGCAGCACAGTTAATCACAGTATGCACCGAAACTAGCAACACATCATTGCCATCTTAATGGTAGCTTGGTTATGTCAGCAGCAAAGAAGCCTGGAGAGCCAGTGGTGATGAAAGCATGAAAGGAGTTTTACACAGCTTGTTGAGAATTGAATATTTTTCCCTGCAAGAAGTGGTCCAAAGCCTGGAAGGAGTGGTAGTCAGTTGGTACAAGGTGTGGTGAATATGGTGAATGACAGAATGTTTACAAGTCCAGCTTGTATAGTTTGAGCAGTGCTGTTTGTGCAACACGTGGTCAAGTGTTGTCTTGCAAGAGGATTGGCCTGTCTTTAGTGACCAATCTTGGCTGCTTAATCACAAGCATCCTCACCATTTCATCCAACTGGTTGCAGATCTGTTGTAATCGACTGACCAGGTTTCATAAAGCTGTAGTGGATAATAACAGCAATGGACCACCAGACATCATTAGCTTTTTGTGATAAATATTTGGTTTTGGGTTGTTTCCACACTTTACCTTTATCCAACCGTTGTGCAGAATGCTTGCGATTGTCAAAAAGAATCCATTTTCATCACATGTAACAATACAGCGTAGACATGGTTTGCCTTTATGTTGTGACAGCAAAGAAAGGCAAGCTTCAAGATGATTTCTCTTCTGATGCTCGTTTAATTTATGCAGAACCCATCTATCCAGCTTCTTTACTTTGCCTATTTGTTTCAAATGGTCCAATATCGTTGGAATAGTAACATCAAACCTTGGTGCTAATTCACGTGTAGGTTGAGATGGATTTGCTTCCACTACAACTTTCAGCTCATCGTCATCTACTTTGCTGTCAGGTCGCTCACTTGGCTCATTTTCAAGATTAAAATCACCGGAATAGAACTTCTCAAACCACTGACTTACTGTGTGTTCATTGGCCACATGCTTCCCAAACACTGCACTGATATTTCAAGCTGTCTGTGCTGCATTGGCTCCATGATGGAACTCATATTTGAAAATAACATGAATTTTTGACTTACCCATGGTTTCATAAAAATTGCTGTAAAAAAAATATTTGAAAGATAATCACAAGCCAAAATGTGTTTGAAAGACTGAAAATGTACCTTCACAATAAAAATAAAACAGAAAGTGTCAAAGTGAAATGTCAGTGATGTCACCTAATTTAGTACCAAATTTAGTACTTAAGGAAATCAGACATTTAATACTTAATAACCTAAGCACTCTGGGAGGCTGAGGTGGAAGGACTGCTTGAGCTAAGGAATTCAAGACAAGCCTAAGCAAGAGTGAGACCCTATCACTATTAAAAATAGAAAAATTAGCCAGGTGTGTGGTATACACCTGTAGTGTCAGCTACTTGATAAGCTGAGGCAGGAGGATCACTTGAGCCCAGAAGCCGGAGGTTGCAGGGAGCTATGATGATGCCACTGTATTCTACCCAGGGCAACAGAATGGGACTCTATCTCAAAAAAAAAAAAAAATTAAATACATAAAAAAATAAAATTTTAGGTAGACAGTATTTATTTTTCAACACTTAGACAATGCTATCCTTTTAACTTTCTGGCCTTTGTGGTTACTGAAATCCTGTATCATTCAAATTGTTGTTCCCCTGTAAGTTAAGTGTTACATTTCTTTCACTGCTTTCAAGATTTTTCTTATCTTCAGTATTCAGAATTTGACCATAATATATCTTGATGTAGATTCTTTTGGTTTTATCCTGTTTGGGTTTCATTGAGTGTCTTAGTCCATTCAGGCTGCAATAACAAAACACCATAGCCTGGGTAGCTTATAAACAACAGAAATTTATTTCTCACAGTTCTAGAGACTGAGAACTGGCCAAGACCAAAGTGCCAGCAGATTTGGTGTCTGGTGAGAGCCCATTTCCTGGTTCATAGATGGTACTTTCTTGCTGTGTCCTCACAGGTGGAAGGTATGGCTAGCCCTTTATGGTCTCTTTCATAAGGGCACAAATCCAGTTCATGAAGGCTCTACCTTCGTGACCTTCCGGACATCCAGAGGCCCCACCTCCTAACACCATCACCTTCATTAGGGGTTGAGATTTTAACATGAATTTTACGGGGACACAAACATTCAGCCCATAGCACTTACTTTCTTGAATCTGTAGGTTTACATGTTTTGCCAAATTTAGGTTTTCAGCCATTATTTCTTTGAATATTTCTTCAGTTCTATCCTCTTTCTCTTCTTCTAACTCCAATAATAAGACTGTTCATCTTTTGTTACTTGTTCCACAGGTCTTTTAGGCTCTGGACATGTTTTTCAATTCTCCGTTGTTCAGAATGGGTAATTTCTATTATTCCATCTTCTAGCTCGCAGATTGTTTCTTTTCCCTTCTATTCTACTCTTGAGCCTATCCACTGACCTTTATTTCAGTTTATCACACTGGCAGGGGAAACAGGGGCACTGCTCAGTTTACTTTCTGGTGCGAGTAGAAGTCCAGGTTCACTATCAGCCTCCACTGACACCAAGGTCAGGACTTCTTGTTGGTGCCGGGGGTGGCAGGTAAGGGAGTTCTCACTCTCCTTTAGGCCTCCACCACTATTTCCCTGGCCAGGAAGGGTAGTGCCTCTTTACTGTTCCCCATGTGGCCTTTACTGACACCTCAGGAAGTGGTGGTAGTATGTGGCCTCATTATTGCCATGCAGTCATGAGTGGGAAAGATGCCTTGTTATTACCCAGTGGGGACAAAAAGCCAAGTTTTCCATGTAGTCTCCACTGACACCACAGGGCAGAAGGGCTCATCACTGTCTAGCTAGGATGAAAGACCCAGCTCCCTACTTGGTCTTCGAGAAGACCACCATGGTAGTCAGGGGGGTCTTGAGGGTTCTCAACATAACAAGGATGGAAGTCTAGGCACTCCTCTTGGCCTTTTCTGGTGTGTGCAGTGGTGAGGTCATAGATTTTTTCTGTGGTGTTTTGCAGAAGTAGAGCGGTTAAATTGTCTAAAAATTTTCTTTGTTGCTAGGTTGCCCCACCCTTGATCTTTGGTCTAGAGAGAGCAGGATTTTGTTGAGGCTTTTGCTATACTTGCTGGCATTTCCAGGTTGCCAGTTTATTAAGCTCCAACTTTGGGATATATGAGGCAAACCAGAAAATCCAGGGAACTCAATACTGTTATGTTACTTGACTATAAGGTCCCTAGCTGCTCTGCTTTCTTTACTCCATCTTTCAGAGTCTTCTTCTATTTGTTTTTATGTATGATGTCCAGATGTCTAGAGGTACTAAGTGGGAAGAATGGGGAAAAGTACATCTACTCCACCCTTTCCACAATTGCAAATCCAGTCATTTACTTTATTGGATTCATTTTGACGATAATTTTAAAAAAAGTTATCTGATTCTACCAATTCCCTTATAATAGCCTTAAAAACATCCACTGGTTTAACTTAAAAACAAACAAACAAACCCATATAAACCATGGAATTTATTTACTCTTACCTTGCTCACTGCCATTTGCACAAATGTTAAGATTGACATATGCACAAGCAGGACTAGGCAGGGATGATCCTTTGGTGAGTGTAATTTCGAGTTCAGACCCCTTTAACTGAACACATGAGAACATATGACTGAGTAACTGCAGCATCTGACTGGAATGTGCTATAATGTCAAGTAATATCTCAGTAAGAACAACAAGAGCTCTATACAATTCTGAGAATATATTCAATGTCATGAAAGAGTCAAGAGCTATATATACCCATTTTTTCTTTTACCCTGTTCTCTTAAAAATGTAAATATTTTTTCTGATTATATAAGCTCATTTTTAAAAAGTCAAATAATTAAACAATATGCAAAATAGAAAATCAAGCAACACTGCAACTCGCCCCAATGAAAAGACAAATAGCCGCTTTTGGCCCTTCTTTGTCCTGTTTGTCCCACATAAAGAAGAAATGAGACAAGAAGAAAGTGATTAAATAAATGACTGAGATATATTATAAATGACCTACTTCTGAATTATGAGCCAGTATCTTCTTTGTCTTGGTATCAGACTTTCATAGTTAAATCTAAAATCCCTCGATATAACAATAGAAAATACTACTGTAATTGTTTTCAATTTTAATTTTATGTATAACCTACTACCCTAAAAGTTAAATGCTTTAAAAGCAAAGTGTTCACTTTTTTTTTTTTTTTTGAGACAGGGCTTTGTTCTGTTGCCCGGGCTAGAGTGCAGTGGCATCACAGCTCACTGCAACCTCAAATTCCTGGGCTCAAGTGATCCTCTCATCTCAGCCTCCTGAGTAGCTGGGACTACAGGCGTGTATCACCACGCATGGCTGATTTTTCTAATTTTTGTAGAGACAGGGTCTCACTCTTGCTCAGGCTGGTCTTGAACTCCTGGCCTTGAGCAATCCTCCCACCTCGGCCTCCCAAAGTGCTAGGATTACAGTTGTGAACCACCACTCCAGGCCTGCTGTTTACTTTTAACAATAACTACCAGAATCCACAATATAGACTTTTCTAGTTTTAGAAAAACAGGCTCACTAGCCTGTTTATTTCCTAGAAAAGCTCATGTACCCTCCTGGCTGTCAACAGTTCTGCCTTCTCTCCCCCTCCATCTCTTCTGGACTTCCACTCTCTAACCCTACTCAATACCATCCACAGCAAATACATCAGGATTGAGTCATATGCCAATTTCTACTGGTAGACAGAATATCAACATGTGACTACATAAATTTAAAGTGAAACCTAATCTTAAATCTTTCAGTAGTTCAACGTAACTCAGAACTCACCTGTGTTTTTTCTTGAATAAGAATTTTATCTGATGTAGAAACTGGATATGGTTTCAAGGGAGCCTTTATGGTGGCAAATATGAACTCTGTGTGGCTTTCGATAACATTATTCAGATACCTTCCTTCAGATGTCGCTTTATAATAAACGGTTATTTCATCAGTTGGAACCAGATTGCACTGAAAGCACGTACAGAAAATTTCAAAAGGTAAGCACATTTGTTAATCAAAATGTAAGGCATTGCTGAAGAAGGGCTGATGATCCCATGCTGAATCATCATGGAAGGGCAGTCTCCTGTCCATCCCTCCTTGGGTGATCTATAAGACTAATTGCACTGCAGTATATGATTTGCTTTGTGTTCTTTTTCCCACTCTTTGAGGTAGGGCATGTGTCTTTTCCTAGCACAACCAGCACCTCATGAATGATGAAACAAACAAATAACTGAGAACCCATTTACAAATCTCTAAAATTCCTCATTCCATCCCCCCAGTTATCTGCTGAAGTGGCCTCCTCAGACCATGGACCACAAGTCTCAGACATCTGGCCTGAGAAGGAAGATGTACAGGAGGGAGCTAGCTGTCACTGCCCTCAGTGATAAGAGCTTCCTGTTTCTCTCACCTGGTGGGGGCTTCGCAGCCCCTCTGCTCTCCAAACAATGGGCTTCTGTGCACCTTCCCCAGCTCCCTAAGAAAAACTACCCTAGCTTTGTCCAGACCTAGAAATTTCTCCCTTGAGCTAAGGTGCCTTCTATATTGACTGTACTTCTCCTCTTCCTCAGAAACACTCACTGTCATCTCTGATTACCTTGTGCACCAGTCAGGAGGGTTATATTGTAGAAACCTAAGAGAACTGAAAAAGGATGGGTAAGGGCACAGGTTGGCTGAAAGCTATAGTTTGGGAGTAAGTGGGGAAGAAAAGAGGCCTGTCTTCCCTGCAGAGTACATACCAAATGGATAGATGATCAGGGAATCATTATCATTAAGTGATCACTATGGTTTATATTATCTGCCTCTCCTATCCTCCCCTAACAACCAAACCCAAACAAACAAAAATCCAAAATAGTAGCTTATTCTTAATCTGACAAACTGACCTTTTTGCGAAGTTTCTGGATCCGATTGATGACTTCTCGAGCCATTCCTTCATCCACCATTGACTGGTCAGGAGTGACATCTAAGAGAACCAGGGCCTGGAGGAATGAATAGTGCACACTATGACAATCAAATAAGGAGAAATTCTTCTTTCAAACTTAGCAAAATGCTATTCAAAACTAAATTCTGAGAAGTCTATAATGCAGCATTATTTATTCACAAAACTGAGCAAAGGAAATAAAATTAATCTAGTTTCTTTATCATTTGGGTACTTTTTTGTAACCAGTCATTTCTCCATCTCTGGAGAAAGGTGCAGCTTTTTCTTCCTTGTTTGTGGGGTAATGCTCACAGGAGATGTCCTGAGACTGGCCTCTCATGAAAGTCTCTCACATGTCTCTGCTTCTTGGCCATCTAATAAATAATATCAACTCTTCTAGTAAATACGATCAACAACCATGAAGCCCCTTAAGCAGCACAACTTTTCATACCATGAGTGAGTGGATCAAAGGGCTCAAAGCAGCCAACTCCAAGTTATATTCTTACACCATGACCCTTCTGATCCTGTGGTTTGTATGATTCAAGACAAAATCTACAACAGACCACAATACTTTTTTTTTTTTTTTTTTCACAATACTTTTTATATGACTTAAACTGTCATCTTTTTGCCAACCTTATTTTCTATCTCATTTTTCTGAAAATTGATTTTGATGTAGTAATAATGACACCATCAATTTTATTATAGAGCACATCATAGAACAACATATACTCCACAAATTGTAATTATCTTATAATTACAGTTAATTGTAATCACCCTGTATTATTAAATTAGGCATCATCCCCATTTACCTCTAAGGAAATTCAATCAGAGAAGTTAACAACCTTGATTTACTTTACAAAGGTACAGGAGGTAAAACTGGAAATGGATAAGTTCAAAATTTCAGTCAGCAGGGCCATTACAGCCCCCTACAACATGTAAGCCATATCAAGAAGCTCAGAAGCATCACAAGAAGACATTTCTGTAAGTGTGGAAAAATTTTCAGGCCCCTAACATTCACTATAATCAGGAAGGACTGCCCACTCTCATTGTTTAGAAACCTCCTCCCTGCCTTCCCCTACCTTCTTTCCTAGCTACTGCACCTTTGACTCCTTGCCACTGTCTGCCGACATGGAGTTCTGTCCACATCTAACTCAAGTCCCTGTTTAAAGGCATGAGTCTTGCCTTCCTTTTACAGAGATGCTGATCCACTTCCCCCTGTACATGACATGTTAAGCACAGAGGGGCTCTAGCAATGTCCTCAACTTTCCATGAGAGATCTTACAACCATGCTGCTGAGAAAAGACTGTTTAGGACTAGAAAGAGATA
This sequence comes from Cheirogaleus medius, assembly GCA_008086735.1. Lineage (NCBI taxonomy): Eukaryota > Metazoa > Chordata > Mammalia > Primates > Cheirogaleidae > Cheirogaleus > Cheirogaleus medius. The sequence continues at coordinate 802,534 of VBSM01000112.1, read as the reverse complement.
CTCTGTTCCATCATGACAAAAAATACTGACCCCAGAATCCAAAAGAGATTATATATTCTCTTCAAGGCATGTGACCTGACCACCCTCACCTCTATCTCGATTTCTGAAAAGGGGTCTTTCTCTGTACTTATTTCCACCAGACAACTTGTCAGGAAGAATAGTAAGAATTTGCTACTTTCCTGTGTCCATGACTGACTCGTTCCTTGAATGGTTCATTTTGGTGCAACCTAACAAGTAGGACAATTACTCATCTGTGGAAATCATAAAATGCTCATTTATATATTCATTAAACAAATGCCTATATCAAAGGCATATCACAACAATGTTTAATAAAGCCAATCTAAAATGAATAACTGGTTTATTTTATCCTGAGACAAGCTGTCAACACTATAAGGAAAGGCATAGGTAAAACACTTGCTCCTCTTAAGTTCTCGTCTCTTGGTAAAGAAATGTTCTAGGGAACAGAAAAATACCTGAGCATCCGAGTGTGCTTCAAATTGTGCAGTCACACCTGTGGCCTGATCAAAGGTGTACATGAGGCGGATGTCTTCTTCATGCAATTCATGGCCTTCCACAACAATGGTCCCTAATGGGAGAAGCAGTTGCACTGTTAATCAGCCCCTTCCCCTCTTTGAGCTGCTGGGCTACCAGTGTACTGGGCCCTTTTTTGATGAAAATTTTATAATAGCACAGAGTTGTAGAGGCTTCAAGAGATCATTTCCTCCTGATTCATGTCACTGTTGTAGCCAAGGATGCGACAAACTTCCTTTATATTATACTATGCTACCTTGAAGACAGTTAAGTCACCACCAACGTCTACTGTTTTATATAAACCCCCAGGTACAAAAACACACCAAAGCTAAGGGAATGTACCAAGAGGAAACAAATCCCCACCATAAACACAGAGCAGCATGATGTAATGAAGAAAATGCAGTCTTCACAATGAACGTGGACTTAGGTCCACCACTCACTGGTTGTATGACCTGGTATTCTACTATCTGCTGAGTAGGGTGTGGTGATGCCGAAATGAAATGGACCGTGTGAAGTACTGAGCAGTATGCTGTCCAGAGGACAGTGTATGGCCAGCTGCCATACACATACTGCAATTCCACATCTTAAGGTAAGCCCACTGTGGTCACTGATAACTACTTTCTTGGGCTTTGAGCACTAGGCTGCTGGTTTTCTTTATATCACTGTGTTCTAAAAACTATTTTGGGCCAGGAGTGGTGATTCACACCTGTAATTCTAGCACTCTGGGAGGCCAAGGCGGGAGGATCATTTGACCTCAGGAGTTCGAAACCAGCCAGAGCAAGAGCGAGACCCCGTCTCTATTAAAAAAATAGAAAGAAATTAGCCGGACAACTCAAATACATATATAAAAAAATTAGCTGGGCATGGTGGCGCATGCCTGTAGTCCCAGCTGCTCAGGAGGCTGAAGCAGGAGGATCGCTTGAGCCCAGGAATTAGAGATTGATGTGTGTTAGGCTGACACCATGGCACTCTAGCCCGGGCAACAGAGTGAGACTCTGTCTCAACAAAACAAAACAAAAACAAAAAACTATTTTGTTTTCCATCAGTGCAGAAAGTCTATTCAGAAACTACAGTTTAGAAACTGTAGGCTTTTGGCTTCAAATAAGACTTATTTTAGGATTTTTTGATGTTTTGGCCATCTGATAAAACAACTTAGATTTGTGACTTGAAAGTTGATCAAACAACATTTTGTTTTTTTTAACATTTTGAGTTGAGTTAATAAAGTCTCAAGTTTTAGCTGCTAATCTCTTATGTTTTATTAATTCTACCCAAGAATTTCTGGAATCTTAGGGACATTTCCCCCAGTTTCCATAACCAGTCATCTGATTCCTGAGTCCTTAAACGTCCTGTCTCAAGTCCTTATCTTCCTGTCCCAGGGTAGCTGCAGGAAGTCAAGCAGCCATAGAATCAGACTAAGTATGATTCTTTTTCTTCCCCCTAAGTATGAATATGATTGTAATAATGGCAAAACTGAAAATTCCTGGGCACCCTGAAATGCTCTTTGAGGGGTGAAGAGAGGGGGCTGAGTTCCCCTTCCTAACCCTGTTGTTTGGTTAGGCTCCCCATACATGTTCTCATATTACCTTAGCCTTTTCCTTCATAGCAATTATCAAAAGCATAATTATTTCCATAAACCTTCACTATCAGCACCATGACAACACTAACAAAGTCTGTCTTATTCAGCTCTAAACTGGGCTTTTAAAAATACCTGGTGAATAAATGAATCTAGCCTTGCCCAATAAGAGACAAAGATATGGATTCTGGATATTTCAGAAAAACTGCGATAAGTTCCAACCCATTTCTCCTCAGCAGGAAGCTCTAAACCACGATGCTAACTCCCTTTCCTCCAAAAATACCGTGTTTCCCTGAAAATAGACCTACCCATAAAATAAGCCCTAGCAGGATTTCTAAGCATTTGTACAATTTAAGCCCTACCCCGAAAATAAGACCTAGTGATGGGCGTGGCTACGCAGCGTATCTGCACAACCCATGCATTTCGTTGCAGAGCGGTAAAGAAGACGAGCAGCCCTTCTCATCTGCCCCATCGTGACAGCTACTATCCCAGAGGTGACCGGAAAGGTGCAGGCAGCCCCACCAACAAAGTTGGCTCGCCCTGTCAGGTCCCAGCCATCCTGTGCGTGTTGGAAGCTGAGGCTTTGAGGGGAAAATAACACATCCCTTGAAAATAAGCCCTAGGGTGTCTTCTTGAGGAAAAAAATATATAAGACCCTGTCTTATTTTCGGGGAAACACGGTACTGTAATCTTTTCTTTAGAATATTTTCCAGTCTTATGACATCTCTAAAAGCTCTTTTCTTTTTCTCTCCATAAGCAACATCTGGACATTCCTGGGGAACACAAGCTGCTCGGTCATGAAGCCCTGGGAGTTCTGCTCTCTCTCAACAGGAGGGTTGATTTTCTAGGCTCACATTAGCATTTGCAGAATTGTAAGATAAGGTCCATCCATCTGATTCAGTAACTTCTATCTAACCCTAAAGAAGTCAATTCCACAAAATAATTATATGCAAAAATACTCATTGCAATATTATTTCTAATATTAAAAGACTTGAAACAACCTAAACACCAACAATAAAAGACTAGGTAAAAATATTATCAAGTACCTACATGAAGAAAATGTGGCTATTAAAACAACATTTCAAACAGTATAAATACATAAGATATTTATAACGTAAAGTGAAAATGCAAAACAAAAAATATATAACAAATATAGAAATAGAAAAAAGTAAAAGGGGAGAAAATTAAATTTATAGTGTGACCTCCATTTTATAAAGCTATAATTATATGACTATATATGTAACTGGAGGGAAATAAACCAGAATTTTAACAGTACACCAGCACCTACTGGGCTGCATATTAAACAGCAGACAGCAGGTACTCAATGTATGTTACATGGATGAGTGGTGGGCTTAGGGGGTCATTTGTGTTCTCTTTCTAAATTACCAGAATTATTGTAAACATTTTTATGACCAGGAAAATGTTTTATTTAAGAAATGGATGTGATATTAAAAGTCACAAAGGAGCCTAAATACAAAAAATCCCTCAGCCTGCGGACATGGATTGTGCTCTTGTCTGAGCAGACACCCACCACATTTCTGGAACTGCTCCAGCTCCTCATTGTTCAACTGCTTGATGGATGTCATCACCGTTTTAAAAGCTCCCTTCAGACGCTTTCCTAGAACCATGTGATCCGGTTCTGCCCTTAGCCGAATGCCATATTTGTTTTTATCTGTAGACAATGTAACTTTTCGAACATTCAATTCCTATAGTTAATGCACAAGAGGAAACAAAAATGAGAAATGAAAACATGTCGACAAAAAAAAAGTATGTATACGAATGTCCATATGGCATTATTCATAACAGCCAAAAAGTAAAAACAACCCAAATGTCCATCAATTGTGAATAAACAAAATGTGGTATATACATGCAATGGGATTTTGAGCAATATAAAGGAAGAATCAGTTAATCATAACTGATTCATGCCTCCATCAGGTAGTTAAGGATAACCAACATAGCAGGGATGATGAAAGTACAGAAGGTAGGAAAATGAAATGAAATGTGATAACTACAGACTGAAGCAAATAATAGTGGAACATCTAGTTTGCCATTATACATACATATGTATGTACACACATGTATAAAATCCTAGGAACATCCCCTAAGAGGGTAAGTGAGACTCCAGGGACACATAAGGTACAGAGGGACCCACCTTTCACTGGGCACATACTATGCTAGTGTTTTGGCTGTTTACAATGAATGTGTGGTCACTTATGTAATTTGAAGGAACAAAGATTCATTGTTAATTATCAAAAAGTACTTTGGGGAAGAGAAGTGAATGAGGGTAATAAATGAAAGGTAAAAGAAATTCATTTATGGCCAGGTATGGTGGCTCACGCCTGTAATCCCAGCACTCTGGGAGGCCGAGGCGGGAGGATTGCTTGAGCTCAGGAGTTCGAGACCAGCCTGAGCAACAGCGAGACCCCATCTCTACTAAAAACACAAAGAAATTAGCCAAACAACTAAAAATAGAAAAAATTAGCCGGGCATGGCGGCATGTGCCTGCAGTCCCAGCTACCTGGGAGGGTGAGGCAGGAGGATCGCCTGAGCCCAGGAGTTTGAGGTTGCTGTGAGCTAGGCTAACGCCACAGCACTCTAGCCCAGGCAAAAGAGTGAGACTCTGTCTCATTAAAAAAAAAGAAAGAAAGAAAGAAAGAAATTCATTGATCTTGGAGCATTTTTAAAATATATCAAATTCATGTTGATTCCAAGGGAAGTGTAATATATCATAGATAAGTATGTTATGTATATATGGATATACAAAAGAAAAAGAATAAATTATACACTTAAAGTGTACTTTATTGAGGAATATTCATCAAAATAATCTTCTCAAGGAAAGTCTGTTTGGAACCAAAACAAACAAATCATCTACCTTACCTCGATGATATACTTCTCCAAAGACTTGATATCTTTAAGAGCTTCTGGATCTTGATGGATAACCACAATTTCTTTCAAAGGATACTAGGAGGAAAAGGGAGGATTAAAGTTCACTAAGCAGCCAGTCCTCTAAACTGCAGAAAAATGGAATGTTAATTGTTTATCTGAATCCCAAGCTCCAAACTAGTCAGGCTGACCTAATTCACATTACTGTAGAAAAAGAAAAAAAAAAAAGACCA
>VBSM01000112.1:779915-797214 GCA_008086735.1 Cheirogaleus medius | reverse complement strand
AAAAAAAAAAAAACATTCCAAAGACTTAATTATTTAGGTCTGTGCCATGTAAAATATAAATACAATTTCAAACCTTTATTGGAATAGTTTTACGGTCTCGGATCACTCGCCCAAGTTCAATCACAGACTGCATCCTAGATACTGCACTCTCAGTTTTCTTGTCAATTAATTCTTCTCTGAGTAGTAGAGATAGGAATATGAAAGAGATTAGATTTAAAAGAAGAAAATCCAGAACAATAGGCATGCTTAAGTGAGGTAGAGAGTGATGCTAGAGAAGGGATGCTGCAGCTAGGATCTAGGGAAGGGCAGTGCCCATGCCTGCTACTAAGCACCCAGCAGCTCCCCAGGGGGCAAGCCCATACCCCACTTGCCACAGCCCTACAGAGGGGTTCTACACTGAGCATCCCTCCTAGCATGTATCGAAGTGGGCCCCATCCTGAAGCCTGAGGAGTAGCTAATGTCAGTTTAGGGGGAGGCAGGGCACTAAGGTGCTAGAGCAGGGAAATGCCGGCTCTCCATTCTTTCCTAGGGAGCTGGGGTCCCCAAAAGCTCAACTCCCCTCCTCCCCAGAGCCCAAGCGAGTCTGATCTGTATTTGATTCTTACCGCACATGGGGCAGCATGAGGTAGTGGATGCTAAGTGTGTCCTTGTCCTGAATAGAGACAGGGTCAATCAGCACCTTTAGATTCTGATACATCAATTCAGTGAGAAAAGGTGTGTAGGGGGCCTGTGTGAGGACAGAGAACATCACGTCATTCATATCTAGCCATCATTAACTGATTTCATTTACACTGAAAACAACTAAACATTTTAGAGAACAATACAGTAATATGCATAGAATGGGCATGAAGTTACTAAAAGTGTCCTATGAAAGAGAAATGACCTCATATGTATGAAGAATAGCAGCAAGACTGTAGCAAAAAAAAAAACCCTAAGCATCTTTAGACTTCTGAAGTCTGTTCAAAATAAAAACAGGAGACCTGACTATGTACCAGCCAAGTCAACAAGCACAGAAGACTAAATGTCTCAAACCTCAGAAATCTGATCTGTAAATTGGGGGAAAATACTACGTGCTTCATAGGATGAAGGTGAATGAGGTCAGGCATGGAAGGCACCAGGCACAGAACACTGTACAAAGCAGATTCTCCTTTGGTTAAGTAATATATAGAAGGCTTATAACATACTGTAGTAGTAAAAATAGGATACAAGGAATTAAAGTTGCAGATTTTTCACTTGTATATCATTTAATTAATATTTTAACTGGTAGGAACATGTTTCAAATAACTACTTGTACATTTCTCTGCTCAGTTAAAATATTGTTGTGATATATTTGTTTAGTTAAACATTAGTTCAGGAAACTCCCCATTACTCAAAGACAATTATGACAATCCACACTAAGATGAAGCACGTCCTACCTTGAACAGATGCTCATTCTAGATCCAAAGACCCTAACCTATACTGTAAGAAATAATCTAGTATTTCTAAGTCCTTGACATACGCTTATGCTAGTAAGATTTCTGAGGTATTACAAAACTTCTATTTTTATTTTTGGTTGAATGAATACAAAATAAATATAAATGGAGGATGCTGTAGCAAGAGAGTATCACACACAGCCCATGGGCCAAAGAGTTTTAAAAATGGGCCACACATCTTACCATAAGTCTGCAAAGAGAAAGCAGAACACTAAACAAGGTTTCTAGGGCCATAATGCAATCTTCCACCCCATTTTCACCCTAATGAATAAAAAAAGAAACATAAACATTAAACTGCTAAAAATGTTTATCATAAAAAAATAATAAGTTTACTAAAAAGAGGCAACCCACACAGAACAAGCAGCATACAGAGAAGACATGAGAAAAAACAAGGAAAAATGGTCATAACCACAGGCTGCCTGGGATGTGCACCTGCTGTCCCCTGACTATCCTCACCTGAGATGAGTGGCTGGGGAGGAGATGCTGACTGTAGGAACCTAAATCTGAGGGCAGAATGGATCCATATGCAATAGACAGAAACAGTTGCTAACAGAAAACTTTAAAGTACCTTTATGTAAGATTGCTTATTTTTAAAAAAGTATATACTGCGTATTTTAAAAAAAATAATTATACTAATTAATTGCACCAAAAACAAAGATAATAAAAACAAATTCAACCATAATTGAGTTATCTAGATATAATTACCATAAACATTTTAGTATATGTCCTTCTAAATATATGTGTATGTATGTGGGAATGTAATACATTTTAACAAAAATTAAAGTATATTTGTGTTACAGGCTTTTATTATTAACAGATTTTAAGACAGAACTAATAGGTGGTGGGAGCCTTCACCTGGCCTGCAGTAAGGACACCTACCACTCCTTGTCTTGCACTATTGTTATTTATGCAGCTGGTGCGGGTCCTGAGACCAGGCAAGTTTTGCGCATTCTAAACCTCTAACAGCTACAGAAGTTTTTTTTTATTTCAGCATATTACAAGGGTACAAATGTTTATGTTATATAGAGAAGTTTTGTCCACAGCAAACACTCAATAAGCAACTGACTCCCTAGTTGTAGAAGCAAGGAGGTACCCCTCTCAAGATCAAAGCAATATTTGACAATATTTGCATAAATTTATTTCGGATTTTAAGAGATTTTACTCAGTTTAGTCCAGTAAGGGCCCTCTTTCCCTCCAATATGATATGTTCATAACTGTGTTATGAAAACATGCAAAATGACTTTTAGAACTTATAGGTCCTTATTAATCAAATAACAACAAATACAGTTAATACAAAATGTAAAAGGAAAAGAATAAACTTCAAACACTGAAAGCATTTGGAAACGTTCCTTTTCCTTTCAGTTGTTATTTTTCTTTTACTCGCAAACTTCATACACTTTTTGCTCTTCCCAACAGCAGTCTGTACTTACCTTTAATCTTCTGCGGTTCATTCTAACATACCAATTAGTCAGAACATCTACGAACTTGACCAGGCGAGGCACCACAGTATAAAGCCTATAAGCTAAAAGTAAGACAAGTGAATCAGGTAGCCAGTCTATACCAGTCATCTGGAGTGGGGTGGGGGGATACAATAAAATACAAGCAGTCCCTTCCATCTAAGTATCTCCACCTATTATGGAGACAAGAAGAACCAAAATGAAGCTATTGTATAATTGGCTCATTTATTGAGGATGTACTACATGGCAGTCAAGGTGTTTATGGATGCACACAAAACCACTCAGCCACATGTGAATTCCCATGGGCCAGTAAGAAAAACTGAAACCCTAGTATGTGTGGCTTAAAGTCCAAGGTTGTCCACACAACTCCAGGAAGCATTGTTTACATGGTGTACAATATGACAGCACTAAGAAAAGCCCAACTTCTTTCTATTGTACTATACTGTACCTCAATTAACAGACAAATGAACAAAAAGCTTGAATTAGATGCTAAGAGGCACAGCACAGGCCAGTGGTTCACAAGCAGGAGCAATTTTGCCCTGCAGGGAACATCTGACAATGCCCGAAGAGACGTTTTAGTTGTCACAACTTGGGGAAAAGGGGTGCTACTGGAATCTCACAGGTGGACCTCGAGGATGGTGCTTAACATCTTATAAGACACAGCACAGTGCCCCCCAGTGAAGAATGATCCATCCAAACATCAATGGCACTGCTATTGAGAAATTCTGGTATAAGCTATTTATAAAATAGAACAGGCTTTTTCTTTCTAAGGGTTAAAATAGTCAAGGAAAGAAAGCTACAGAAGGTAGTGGGAAAAGAAAAAAGTCTTAAGGAATCAGAAAGATTTGAAGGGTCCCCTGAGTAACTCAGAGGGTGAGCAGGAAAGTAAGGGTGTTCAGCCAATCCTATTTGAGGCAAGGCTTATTTCAAGGATTCTCATTCACCTCCCCTTTAACTGACACTCTCTGTTGCACACAAACACACACCAAAAACAAAAAGAATTAAGACCAAAAATTATAAGCAAACATAATTTATATTAGTGAAAAGAGTTCGGGGAGTGTTAATGAGGCTCCTGGTCTAAGCTAACAAGGTGAGAAGTTGCAACAGGCACAGCTGCTCTCTGCTGCTGTTCACAAAGATGAGAACTGAGGTGGGCCAAGTCCTAGGCCACAGTCATTAGCTGGTCGCACATTCCTAGACAGGTGATTTCAGTGACTGAGGCCTATTCTGCAAAGAAAAGGCATATCTAAATTATTTCTAGGGTGCACTATAATTTTTATTATACCTTCTAGAATGCTCGAGTACCCATGTTCAAGTTTCAACTCTCAGAGAGTAAATGAACCGCATATACAATGAATACACAATATATGGAGGCAGCAGCAGCTACTGCTGAGGCCACCACCACTCTGTGAGGTAGGTCTTCTCACGTCCACATTGCTGACAAGACAGTTGAGGGCATGAAGGCGACAGGCTAGCAGAGCAGTCTGGGTCCAGAGCACCGTGAGTTTGCCTGGCCTCTTGCACATGACCCATATCACATGGCTGCTGATCTCCACTTCCCAGGCAGACCAGGGTGTACGCTCTCCAGACCCAGCTTCACAGGTCACAGTAGCTGGTGCCTAAAGATGGCAGGGGCCTTGGGCAACCCCACCTTTCCCACCCACTCATATCACTCAGGGGAGAAGAGTGGACACAGCTGTGAGCGTCTCTGGGGAGAGTGCAGTGGCTTCCAGTGCTGTCCTTCCTGGGACAGAAGTCAGCCCCACACATTCATTTCCATCTTCATTTATGTCAATTTGACCAATAGTTTGACTATCATCATCCTTATATGTATTTAAGGAGGTGGATAAGTCCTTCAGGGTAACTGATTAACAGTTCTTTTGTGCCAAGCGTGTAGCACTGCCTACTCCAGGAAGAACTACGAGCCGGTGACCAGGCTAATGCTGAATCCCAGGTCTACTATGGCCACCACACCTGCCCAATAGCAGCAGTCCCTGCAGGGTGAAGAGAGGGCAGATTAACTTTGCCCTCTTTTGCCCTTACTATGACCTGGCGTCTCTGCCTGCCTACTTTACTAAACTGTGTGAGGTGTCTTAGGTAAGAGCTTCTAGAATTTCTTGCCTGGACTATGAGAAATGTGGTTGTGACTATCTCAAACCTTGAGGAAGGCAACATAATGTATTTTCCCAATCTCTGTCTATAACCAAACTCATTGTTAGGTAATAGAAATACACCAAAATGTCTATTTCATTATTGCTTTTCTCAATTTTCTAATTTTTCTGGAAAGGAAAGAGATTATTTATTTAATAATGAATATAGGCCTAAAAATAAATTAAAACTGGATTAATAAGTACTATTTATTGAGTACCTATTATCTGCCAATTATTTTTTTATAAATCATCTCTATTGAAGCCTTGTAGTAACTATACCAGGCATTTTGCAGATGAAGAAATTAAGGGTCATAGACTTTAGGCAACCTTCCAGATCAGCAACAAGAGTTCGGTTTTGAACCCACAGCTATCCAGCTCCACAGCCTACACTCTTCTATGGAGGGCTGAGGCTGCCTGGACACCCTCCAGAGATAGAATCACCTAGGGCCTCAAAACAAACACATTTCTACAATTCATAAGCCTTCACAAAACTGTATTTGAGAGATTAAACAATTTTTTATCTACTGCTCTGCACCTCTCAAAATTTCCTCTATATTTATAGACAGTTAAATATCAAAAGAGTAATTACAAAAAGAATAAAAAGCCCTTATTTCTGGGAAGATAGCCCAAAAGAGACTCACCTGCCATTTCAGTCTCAAAGAATCCAACCAGTGACTGCATAAAGGACAGGATCCACCGGTCTGTAATATTGGGGCTTTCTCTTACAGTGTTTTCATTGTAAAGGAATTCCATTTCTTCCTCCTAGGAATGGGCAATTAAATGAAACATTCACATGCTTGGGTGAACAATTACTATGAGAGAAACATTCTTTTAATCACTTAAATTGAAAGAAGTAGCAAAAAACAAAACTGAACAAACAAAAAACCCCAGGCACTACTGCCAATCTAAATTTCTGATTCTCAGCAATATTTTCAAATAAGCACTAACTTGGGGCATTAAGTCTTCAATTATGTTTTTGAGTGAAACGAAGAGAATTCAGGAAAAAATTACTTCTCTGCATCAAAGAAATATTATGAATTGAGAGATATTCTAAAATTTTGTCAATAAGCATAAGGTTTAGTTACTTTAAACCTAAAGCAGGAAGGACAGTGAAATTGTCTAGGATGGAATGACTGTTCACAAACTGAAGATGAGTACTAGGAATTAATTTCTAAGGTGGTTCATTTTAGCTAGAATGTTCTATCCTATCTTATTTTTGCTTTGCAAAATCCTCCTTGAGCCTAAAGGCCCATTGCACCTGTCCCCACTCTGCAAACACAACTCACAGCCTGCTTTGGTTCTCGGGCAGCACCACCACCAGGCTTGTAGGGGACAGTAAGGTGACTCTCTCCCTGGGTTTAAGTGCCTGATGGTGGCATCTGCGTCTTGCTGCTATGTCCAGACAGGACCCAGCTGCGGGCAAGTTTGACATAGTCTGTATTCCCGTGTTCCACACCAGCGGAGGCTTTCAGAGCACACCTGCGTAAGGGCTGTTGGCCCTACTTGGCATAGAACCACGTGCAGGAGAGGTGCAAGGACTGCAGAGATGAAGAATGCTTGGAGCCTGGGGAAGATGCCTGCCTTTCTCAATTCCCAGGGAAAAGTCCACCCTGGGAGCCTCAGGTGAATACACTGTGTCCTTGTCTTTGGTAACAAAGGTTAGCAGAACAAGTCAAGGCCAGACACAGCCTGCTGGAGTGGAATGACCAGAGCTGAGCTCTACAGCCAGCTTCAGGACTGCTCAAGCAGTAATAATGTCACACGTTCACTCAATAGTAATTTACTAGCAATTCTACTTATAAACTGCTGGAGATAGGAAGATGAGTGTTGGGTCTTAAAAGCACAAAAGGAACATGTGCAATGAAGGTGATGGACCCTGACAGAGTTGAGGGGCTGGGGAGTTGGCCCTGGAGCAAGGGCTTCTCAGGATGGGCCTCTTGGGCAAACAGGTAACTGCCCTTTCATATACATCACCTTCACATACATCGCCACCATTATTTGTAATTCTAACAATCCACTGAGAACTCCACCAAGAACTGCTGTCACTCTCAAAGTCTCAGCCCAAATGCCACCCCACAGAGTGGCCTTCCCTGACCACTCATCTCAAGTAGCTGGCCTCAGCCCCCGTGACCCTGCTCTTCCCCAGGTGCTCACTCTCTGACAGTAGCTGATTCTTCACTGTCTCCCTCAGTTCTCTACCCCACTGGTTCCATGAGGAGAGGATGTCTCACTCAACATGGAGTCCCTGGCACCAAGAACTGGTTGACTAAATGACCACATGACATAACTCTTCTACAGATAAGGCCCTGTGTCCTGCAGAGGTGAGTGCCTGCCCAGATGATCCAGCTCTGGGTCCCATACTCCTGGCACAGCCCAGACCCCAGACACCGATTACGCCTTCATGTACAGCCTCCCCATGGTTCGGAGTCTCCCCAGCACTGGACAGCAAAGAACAGCAGCCTTAAGGCCTTGCACAGAATTCCACCTCACAGCTCAGCACAGGAGGTGTCACGCAGATGCCGCCGGCATACATGCAGCTCATTGAGGTCCATACCTTCTGGAGCCTCAGGACATTCTGGATGAAGAAGCGATATGCGTTGTACCATGGGAGCAGCACATCTTTAAGGACGTCCCGCACACCCTCCTCCTTAAAGCGGAGGTTTTCTGCTCTCACTACAGGGGAGTTAATTAGGTATAATCTGAAAGAGGGTGAAAAATTACACAGAAAAGATATACGTATAGTAAACCAAATATTACTTACTACTTAAAATATTGAGAGGGCAAGATGAAAATCAGCACTTTTTTCTAAAAAAGGAGGGAGTTATGAATACTCTTCAAAGGTCAATTTAAAACTCACAAAGCTCTTACTTTATGTGAGACCTAGTAAATTATGAAGCCGTATACATAACCTCATACTAAAATATGGCATTGTACCAGTATAGAAATGCCAGTCTCACTGTAGGGCCAAGTCTCACCAAGAGGAAAGCTGGCCTGGTCCGCATCAAGAGCCAATTTCTCCTTCCCACGGATACCACTCACATCCCCACCGTGAGCAGACACAGGGAGTCACGAGGACCATCCTTCACAGAGCCTGGTGGGCAAAGGCCAGGAATCCTGCTAAACAGTCTATTTGGTAGGGAGACAACTCTTACCACAAAGTATTACCCAGTCCAAATGGTCAATAGTGCTGAGGGTGAGCCTAACATAACAGAGAGTGGAGGGACAGCCCTGATAACTGCTCCTTGGCAACACAGGTACTGTGTGAAGGTGCTCAGTCGTGGGCCTGGGTGTGGGGGTCTCATGTCTGTGACATGGGTATGTTGAACGAAATCTCCAGGTCCCTCTCTACTTGAACACTGTGTGATTTCACAATTGTGACTATATCAGCAATAGCTCAAATTTCTCTAAAAGCTTTTCAGCATTAATTTTTCATTTGCTCCAGCATAAATATATCTCATATGGCTCTAAGCACAAAATTAAATCCAACACAGGTCCTCTTTCTCACAAAGACCTCTAGGTTTAAAGTGTCTTTATTATTCAGAAAACTATTTTGGAGGTTTAAAATCAATAACTATACCAATATGTCCATATAACAGACATACATTTTTAAAAGCCTCACTATAAACCAAACCTAAGACTGTCATTAATAAGATGGAATATGCTTACCTAAAAAACAAAAAAATACATGCAAGGCAAAACACTGGTTTGTACCTGAGGGCATCAGCACCATACTGATGGATGATCGAAACTGGATCTGGATAATTCTTTTTTCGCTTGCTCATTTTTTGACCATCACTTGTGAAACAAAAGAAAGATGTCAATTATGTACATCAACATCACAGATGATTTTTATATATGGATATAAATTATTTGCAAATAGGAATACACAGATGCAATGGGAAGGAGTAAAAGTGGGAAATAATACTCAGTGGGAGGAAGAGTTTTAGGTGAGGAGAAGAATGGTATCTGATGATGGAGTACCTGGGCTGAGCCTGACATGGCTCTCATTAGCCCTGATCAGCACCCATGGTCTCTTAACTTACAGCTTCCTCAAGTGTTAAGAAGAGGACAATAAAAATCTACATTAAAGGCCTGATGCACAGATTAAATAAGATCTATAAAAAAAAGTACTTCAGTCAGGCATGGTGGCTCACGCCTGTAATCCTAGCAGGCATGCTAGGGAGGCCGAGGTGGGAGGATTGCTCAAGGTCAGGAGTTTGAGACCAGCCTGAGCAAGAGCGAGACCCCGCCTCTACTAAAAATAGAAAGAAATTATCTGGACAACTAAAAATATATATAGAAAAAATTAGCCAGGCATGGTGGTGCATGCCTGTAGTACCAGCTACTCGGGAGGCTGAGGCAGAGGATTGCTTAAGCCTGGGAGTTTGAGGTTGCTGTAAGCTAGGCTGACGCCACAACACTCTAGCCACCACAACACTCTAGCCTGGGCAACAGAGCGAGACTTTGTCTCAAAAAAACCCAGTACTTCATAAAATGCCTAGTAAATGTTATTTTATTACTAGTAATATGACTAGTAGCATTATGTTACTAGTAGTAACCTCATCTAAAAGTCCTCCCCTTTCTCTTTCTCTTCCTCCATTTGCCTTATCTCTCATGCACTCCTCCTTGAGAAATAGTAGAGATATTTGGAGACACAAAAGCCTAGGATGGAGATGTGGCCTGGACAGGGGTTTCAATGAAAAGGAAGAACAGTAAGTAGTTTAAGACTAGAGGAGAGAAAAAGAGTATGGTTAGAGTTGAGATTTAGTGTTCCTAAATTCCTCTATTCAGAAAGAAAACATGGCTAGGTCCAACCAGAACATGGCTGCTTTGAAAAGCAACCGTTTCTAAGTGCAAGAACAAAGGGTATCAGAACTGGAACTAGTCACTATACAAAGAAGTGCACCTGCCTTGCCAGGACGAGCCCATTCACAATCACGTTCTTGAAAGGTGGTTGTCCAAAGAGAGCTGTGGCCAGCACCAGCAGGGTATAAAACCTGAAATAAAAAACCCCAGTTCAATAAAAATAGAAAAAGTCCAAGCATAGCAAAAAAATTATATTTACTCACTGGCCTGAACTGCTATTTCTGATAAGCTATACTTCTTGATAATAACTTAAAGCAATGGTTCTTAATCCTAGTTAAAATACAAGAATCGTTTGGGGAGTATCGAAAAATAACTGACGCACAACACCCACCACAGACCAAATTAGTGCCTCTGATATGAAAAAACGAATTTGCTTTTTTAAAGCAAACAAACACCTGGAGTGATGTACTAACCCTCCCTCTGCTATCAGGACCCCCAGCAGTTGAGGATCACTGCCTTCCTCTTGGGGAGACAGTGAGGAGGGCCACAAGGCAGTGCTAGATGGCCTCTCAGGACCACCCAGAATCACCCGGCTAAAAATGAGGGACACATCACATTTGGCACAAGAACATATGGGACAATCTGATGACAAAAGATGCAAAAAACACTCATCCAAAACTCAAAAGGTAGACTATAAGAACACAGAAAATGCTTTTATTCTGTCAGACATGTATCTTATTTATGTGCCAGCTACCTTGTTCCCTAAAAGAACTCTACCACAACCCTACTGCTATCTTAGGGTGGTGCTCCTCTGCCTCCATGACCTGATCCTAAACTCCAAGAACATCAAGAAACATGAACTGAAGAGATCAGACCCCATGCCTGTCCAGACATCTCTTCCAATTCCAAAGGAGGACTGGGAGGATGGACCCCTGTGCCCAGGAGGGAAGCCCAGGCCTGACGGAAGGAGAGGAGGGTAGCGAAGACAAGGGACCTATGTGAGGACTGTTAACAGCTGCCAGACCTCACCACTTCTCAGAGGAACAAGCTTACTGGCAAATCATCTGGCCCTCCCTAAAAACAGGAATTTGTTATTCCTAGTAGCCATTCCTATAGATAAATGGGTTGAAATCCGAAAATCGCACATTCTAGAACATTAAGGCTTTGATTCAAGGACTAAAAGAAGTTGTTAAACCACAAAATGACAGCAATTCCTAAAACACACCCCTGCAGAAACATTACTAATGAATGTACAATTAGAACACAGCTAGCAAAACCTATCCATGGAAAGAAGGTAACTCACCTTTTTTCAATTAAGAGAATAAGCATACTGCTTTTAATAAGGCACCAGATAAAACCAATGCCCAAATCCTCCCCCCACATATATACATGTTTTTAGAAATCTAGATGTTTTTAGAATATTAACTTATAAGGCTAGCTTCAACATCTGAGCACATTTCCAACTATTCCCCAAATTTCCAGGACCCAATGTATTATCATGTATGTAAGGTAAGTAAATACTCATTAAACATTTGAGCTTGTCTACTTCAAATTATTTACTAAGAACACATATTGTTTCATGTCACTTAAAATTTCCAATATAACATATAGATATACTCCAAAATATCAGTGAAATAATTCAAATTATAAGACTACAGCCCTACTGTAGTAAGAGGTGTCTACGCAAAAGGCACTTTAATATCCATGCTTGGTGGTAAGGGGCAGAGGGCAGGAAAGGAGCCTGTATTGTTTGCCATAGTCTCCCCAACACCCAGCAGATAAATAGTTGGCACTAAGTCAAATACTCATTAAATAAAATGAAATCAATAAAACACTTGAACGCAGGGGCATACCATCCTCTGGTTTGGTCAATCCCTTCGGCAATGAAGTCTGCAGGAAAAGCATCCTCAAACTCCCTCTTGTTTTCAAATGGATAATGAACTTGAGCATAGGGCATGCTGCCACTCTCGAACCAACAGTCAAATACTTCAGAGACACGGCGCAACGATCCCTTCCCACAGCGTGAAGGAATGGTCAGGTGGTCAATGCTAACAAACAGAAAAGTAGCCATTTCTATTAATCATAAGCACCAAAGAACTTGCATTTTAACTACCAGTAGGAACCACAAAGCCTTGACAAGATATTACATACATTTGCAAACAGAAATATCAATAGTTCTCAAAGGCTTTCGGAGAGTAGCATGAGCTCTCAATCTGAAAGGTTTATGCACCAAAGCCACTTGACATTTCATTCAAGGACAGCAGCCACATTACCTCAATATGACATGAGCCATCAACAAAGTAATTCAGAAAACTAGTACAGGAGGATGAAAGTACTCAAGTGAATTAAACATTCAGAAACTGACCTTTCTCTGTGGAGATCTGCTATCTTTGCTCCTGACAGTTCTTCAAGTTCTGCCACTGACCCAATGCATACTACCTGTTAAAAACAAAGTTAAACAACAGAAGTGCCTTAGAGGCAAAGAAATTACACTGAGTTAATTTACGCAGTGCTCACGTTTAGTTTTAGAAACCTCTGATTTTCTTTAAAAGCTTAGTACACACCAATCTGGGTTGAAGGACAATTACCACCAATGTGGCTTACCTCTCATGAAAGACATAGGTCAATCTCTAAAAGGCAAGTGCTGACAGTGATTGTTCCCTTGTTACCCACCCTGATATTTAGGGGGAGTCCCTATACGGAGACATGTGAACAGTTATAGCCAACACATCAACAGGTGTTTCTGGAGGGTCCACTACATGCAAATCTCTGCCAAAATAACCAGTATACGGGAAAAGCCTTAGACTACTGTTCTATGGCATCATAGTTTCTTCCTGACACCTAAATCTGGCTCTTTAGTCTAGAATCTTTCCAAGACAAAACTAGAACTAAATCATAGTTATGTGTCATTTAATGACTGAGATACTTCTAAGAAATTACTTGTTAGGCGATATTGGCATGCAAACATCAGAGTGTACTTACACAAACCTAGATGAGAAAGCCTACTACACACCTAGGCTGTGTGATATTGCCTACTGCTCCGAGGTTACAAACCTGTACAACACGTTACTGTACTGAATACTATAGTCAACTGTAACACAATAATAAATATTTGTGTCTTTAAACATAAAAAATGGACAGGAAAAATAAAGTATTTTAATCTTATGGGCCACTGTTGTATAAGCAGCCTGTCGCTGACTAAAAGATGTGGCACATGACTGTATCGTGCTTGGACCAGATCAAAATAATCAGACTAAATCACAAGATGTTAAAATTATAGGGGCACTCAGAACGGTGGGATCATCTGACAAGAGCTGCACCAGCAGCAGCTGCTATGGGTTCCCACTCAGGGGGCTTGTGCTACTTAGTGAACACCTATAGCCTCTTTCTCTGCCCTTCCTGTTCAGTCCTGAAAAGCCTTCTGATTTAGCTACTTCATTGTTACCTTTCAGGTCCTTACACAAGAGTCACCAAATTCCCCAGGGTGCTGCTGCTCATCATTGCTACACTGACCTCAGCATTAGACAGAAGGCCCATCATGGAGATATATCTGTATAGCAAGTCACATTGTCAAGAGGTTCTTGGACCATGTGACTTTAAGCAAAATGATGTACAGTAGGTCCTCAAATAATGTTTCATTATAAAGTTGATGAGGGGAAAAAATTGGTTTCATTAAACATTGGTTTTGCTTAAAGTTGCACTTTCTAAGAACCAACTTCTTGACAACATTAAGAGAGGGCATACTGTATACCTATACATCAATATATCCACATATACTATCACTCATTTGATTTTAGAAGTTAAAGGTCTGCAGTGCTTTGGTAAAATTTTTTTTAAGTTTTCATTTTTATTATCTACAAGGTCAGTTTAATCTTAAGTTAATGCTATAACTTAATGCATAGGGAAAAAGAGATCAGAGCAACACAAGAAAAAACTTTAACATGTGTATTTCCCTGAGAAAAATACAAACTGTATTCTTCATTTTTATACAAAGGGAAAAATTTTAAATTGTATTTAATTAAAGTAAAAAGAAATAAAAAACCCCCAAAACAGATTCTTATTTTATGTCATGATTCTACAAAGGAATAATGAGGAAAAAATAGACACAATAAGAAAGAGGCAAAGAAAAAAGAAATCATATTCTTATGGCATGAACAGTGCTTTAGCTAAAAATTAACACAAGGAAATATTGCCCTGCCTCACCTCCTCAAAGTCATCGCTGACCCACAGTGGGATAGGGGTGCCCCAGTATCTGTTTCTGGAAATTGCCCAGTCACGTGCATCTTTAAGCCAATTTCCAAATCGCTTTTCTCGTACAAACTCTGGGACCCTGAAATAAACAGATCACACAGTCATGTAAGAATATTAGTAAGTCAAAATGGTAAATTATATCCACATAGGCCCTTGTATAATGCTTTAGGGACCAAACACTCTGGAAACATTGAGCTCACTGCTGGGGGAAGGTCTTCTAAATAGCACCAGCACAAACCACAGTCTGAGCTACCGTTAATGACTTATATGTAATAGAAAACTCCACAGCACATAGGCTTCCTATGTCCTCCTCTCCAACTGGAGTATCATCACAGGCCTCTAACCAGTGACTGACTCTAGCTAGCCTCATCCCACTCAATTCTGGTCTTCACGACATCCACATGACAGCAGTTTTACTGAAACTCATTAGCATAGGCCCCTATCAGGCCAGGTGATTGGAAGCTACTCTGCAGCCCTCTCTCTAGTCTTCTCTTTGGTCTCCCTAGCCTTGTACTTTAGGCTTCAGCAATGAGGCAAGTTCTCTAGAATTCTCACCTAACTGCCTATGCCTGTGCCCTCCTTCTGCCGTGTAACCCTCCTCCTTTCTGTGTCCTCTTCTGTTCCTTATCCCTTGAGGTTCAGCTTTGCAGAAATCCTTCCCAAGCACAAGGATGAGTCCGGGCACCCCCAGGCCTCCTAACATTCTCTTCTTCTCTCGTGCACTCCAGTTACCATCCTGTATTACAAGTATCAGTTTACATGTCTGCATACCCTCAAGGCTGTATTACTAATATTCTATACCTAATGTCTTATTCATTAAGCTCATTAGGGGAACTAATGAGCCTACTATCTATAAAAATGGAAAAACTGTCTTTTGAGAAATCAGGATCACTCTACTAGGAAATATTAGAAAGCTACAATTTACAGCCATTTCCTTTACTGCCCTGGCATTCTCCCCATTCTCCCAAACCCAAGTGCAGTTTTTTAATCTAGTTGGGCCCTTGTGGGAAGTAAGAGTGGTGATGACCCTCTAAAACTCTCAGTGAAAAACATTCTTCTGAAATATATAGATTCAAGCCTTGTTTCATTTTGTACCCAGAAGTTAAAATAACACCTCTTGGGCTATATCACCTGTGGGTCACCATATCAGCTAGGGAGAGTAAATGCTTCTGTGCTTAGGGTTTATTCATAAAGCCAAGTACAGGAGACATCATCTATTCCAGTACCAACAGTAGTAGGTATAAACTGGCTTTTGCAGGGATATCTGAAAGTAACATTTATTCTGAAAATGACTATTATTTAAGGCTAACAAACTGAGAGTACAGCAATATTTTTTTCAAAATAATTGCATCCTGAAAATAAAATAAATGGCAGTTTTTCACTTCTTTGGTTTTTAAAAAAGAAAAATGCTCCCTTATATACTTTATCATAAGAAGGATGTTACTTCTATTGTATACTTTTATCTATGTATGTATGTATGTATGTATGTATTGAGACAGAGTCTCATTCTGTTGCCCGGGCCATCCACCCATCCACCTACCTTTCTATCTATCGATCTATCTATCTATCAATCAATCAATCAATCATCTATATATCTATTTATTGAGACAGGGTTTCACTCTGTCAATCAATCATCTATGTATCTATTTATTGAGATAGGGTTTCACTCTGTTGCCCAGGGTAGAGTGCAGTGGTGTCACCATAGCTCACTGCAACTTCCAACTCCTAGGCTCAAATGATCCTCCTGCCTCAGCCTCCCTAGTAGTTGGGACTACAGGCATGCACCAACACACTTGGCTAATTTTTAAAATTTTTTGTAGATACGGGGTCTTGCTATGTTACATGTTACCCAGGTCGGTCTCAAACTCCTGGCCTCAGGTGATCCTCCTGCACTGGCCTCCTAAAGTGCTGAGATTACAGGCCTGAGCCTCAGAGCCCAGCCTATTATGTAATATTATTTAAATTATTTTGTGTTCTTAAACACAAAAAAATAAAAGACAGCTGTTACAATATACAATAAAAGATGGCTATTAAAATTATTGTTATTTGGGAGAATATAAACCATACTTACTAACTACATGACAAAAGGCATTATGAAGAAACACATCTTACTGCTCACCAGTAGCACAGGTCATTGTTCTTTAGCAGCTTGTCCACCATGTGCTCCACTCGCACAAACCAGCTGGGTACTGCTTTGTAAATGAGGGGAGTGTCTGACCTAGCGAAGCAGAAACACAGATGTCTCTGATCATGATGAGACATGCAGGTACTGGAGTAAGACTGACTTATAGTCTCTTATTGACAGCACCACCACCTACTTGGCCTTCTGCTAATATCCATTGTTATTATAGATACAAAGGTCTGAGTCTTCAAAATCAGTCATCTCCACCCACGATACCAAGAAAGGCAAAAGCTAATAAAACAACAAGACTAGAAAGAAAAACATAGTCCTGCTGGTTACAACTGTTTACGAAATGATGCCAACTTCTGCACAGAAGAGGAAATGGGGAAACTGGATATGACGCCATGGAACAATCCATTTTCACCCACATCTTTTTAGGATGATCTTGTATTAAAACTTGATATCACATTTAATTTCTCAATAAATTCTATTATAAGATTTTAGAGGTGTTTCTCATCCTAAAAAAAATGTCGGTACAACACAAAACAGATTTGTACATGTCAATTTTGCTCACCCAACTCCTTAGGAAAGAGACATTACGCATTCATAAAACTTTCCTAAAAATGAAATGAGGCAGTTTCTAAGCACTAACTGTGAAGGATACAAATGAGATGAAAGCCATAAATATCAAGGAATGGGCACACATAGTAAATATATCCATAAAATGGAAGCTCTACTACAACAGTCTTTGTTTCTTCTTACCTCCAGCAGAAAGGGTAGCTGTGAGTGAAAGTGCTGGCAACAAGAAGTCGCCCTTGTTCCTTTAAGGTCCGGATGATATTTTTGTCAGCATCCTGGTAAAAAATTAAAATTTAGCTATTAGAACATGCTATAACACTTAGTAATAATACAACTGTATTACTAAAATCTGGTATTTTGTTATGAACAAAAGGCAAAAATAAAAAATGTATTATTTAAAAATATTCTATACCAAAACCAGGAAAGGATGTAACAAAAAAAGAAAGCTACAGACCAATATCC
>VBSM01000112.1:752259-779815 GCA_008086735.1 Cheirogaleus medius | reverse complement strand
AATAAAATAAATAAAAATAAAAATATTCTAGTCATTTTTTAAAAGTAGAACTTTAAATACTTTTCAAGTACATTCCATAACATTTAAGGCAGTGAAGCTTTAATTAGAAATGATTTACCCTAAGGTCATGAAGATGCTTAATGAGGCATAAAGTGGAGCTCAGTTTTCTGATTCCTACCCCTAAAACTATAGTATGCTTCCTCCAAATATACTAGATCCTCTGAATGTGGCTGAGAACATCTATCTTTGCTGATTTTATATGCTGAAACAAAATAAAAAACTTCTAGAAGAATTACACTATAATTATAAATGATGGAGATTAACTAGAAGTTGCATGAATTTCCTTACTGGAAGAAAAAGAAAAACTGATGGATAAAAGAAGTACAATGAGACCGACACCTTTCCAACATCATACAGGTTACAAACCTTCACGTACTGTCCTGCAAAATGTGTCACTTCTGCTGTGAAGCAGCCTGAAGCATCCACGGGGCAAACAGGGAGTGAGTCTTTCTGGATAATGTTGAAGTCCATACAGACCCGATAGTCATCCTGGGAAAAGGCAAATGGGGAGGGTAGGAGAGTAGAATAAAACAATCTAAGTATAGGTTTGAGAAGGAGGAAAGCATGAGCTGGTGGATTTAAGATAGAACTTTTCAATATTGACATATACATGCAATCAACTTTATCTTCTTAACTGAAGATGACTCAAGGACCATTCACAGAATCAGAACCTCACAGGTGGACATGAATTATATCAGTCTTCCCAAACATGATGTCACAGACCCCCACATACAGCACAGTATCCACTAAGTGAGAAGATAGATGACACACATGTTTCAAAACTAAATCAAATTTGATTTATAACAGCATAGAAGCACATCTGAAAAATCAAAGCACACACAAGTTTAAGACATGACCTATTTAATATTGCATGATGCTTGACATATACATGGATTTGCATCCTGTAAAGGGAACACCCCAAAGGATGGCAACACTGATCTAAATCCAAAGTATCCACTTTTCAAATAAGTAAGGTGGGCTTCAGGTGGCATAGTTTTCCTTGGTTACAACCAAGATGCTTCAGGAATATATTTTGAAGAGTGTTAAAAATTAGAGAAAACACTTACAAAGCTCTCTGCCAGACAGTGCTCTGCACACTTTACACAAGCTCATTTAAATCGCATGACAGTCATGCAAGCAAGGCAGACAGGTGTATAGGTTTTCACCCCTGACACAAACTAGCAATCATCCTAATTTTACAGAGGAAAAAACTGAGGCACAAAGAACTAATCCATCTGTGAAGATAATGCTAGGATTCAAAACCAAACAGCCTGACTCCAGGGTCTACAGTCTTCACTACTTGTGCTATGTTGCCTAAAAATAAAATTAAAGAGACTGTCTTAGGGTGATGAAACCACACTCTGTGTTGACTCCAAAACAAACTGGAAAGCTGACATGCTTCCACCTGGACCTGTGTTCACCTCTAGCTGTGCTGAGGCTGCCTTGTGTAGTATGACGTGGGAAGACAGAAAAAGCCCCAAAACACAGAAACTTGAACTGCTGAATGTGGAGCAAATAGCGCTATCAACTGCATAAGGTAAGAGCTTTCCTGAATGGAGCCAGAACAACTGATGTTCAACATGATGACACACACACCACTGCATAGATTCTGCAGAGATCACATACCAACCACATCACCCGGGTATGACAAGAATAGAGGCTTCTCTGAAAATATGGTTAAAGGCTATATTTTAAAGAACTGATCTTCTACAACATTAACCTGCATAGCATTCAGGACAGATATATGAAGTATAAATAGAGTTAATGAAAAATACCCACATTTAAAAAGGAAAATCTAAACTGTAACTCAAAACCAAAAAGTTATCTTTTTCATTATTTACTATCAGTGGAATAACCACACCAGCTGACCATAAAATTGTTATGAACTGATATTTGACTAGTTCCTAAAACTTACTAAGTAGTATTATCAAGAATGCTTCCATCAAAATTGAATATGGACCATGTATTAGGTGATATTAAGGAACTATTGATTTTATTGGGTATAAATATTAATAATGGCATGGTAGCTATACTGGAAATAAAAGTCATTATCAGTCAGTGATGTAGCTGGAATTACTTAGAGATGAAAGACATAATGTTCAGGATTTGCTTCAAAATCCTCCATCCAAAATAAAAAAGGTATGGAGAAAGGAATGAGAAAACAAGAGAAATAAAACAGGATTCCCAAAATGTTCATAATTAATGCAGCTGAATGACATACACATAAGAATTTATTTTAATATTTTCTTCAGGGTATGTTTGAAGATGTCTGATAAAAATCCCAGAGATTAAGCATGAAAGCAAAATCACAAATGGAGACAGACTAGCTTCACCACCTCTTAGAACAAAGTCACAAAACTATCAAGACCAGAGGAGGTTGTAGGTAACCCGTAGGCACAACCCTAGCAGCAATGATCCTAAGGGACTATCACTGTCAGCCACTATGCTAAATACTCCGTGTACATGATTTCATTTAACCCTCACAGTTATCCTGACAGGGAGATACTCCTACACCATGCTACAGAGGAGGAAAAGGGAAGTCCAGAAAGGCTAAGCAACTTGCCCAGGAATTGCTTGTTAGTGGCAGGGCCAAGATTTAAAGCAAGAGCTGGTTTACTCTAAAGCACACACCTTTAATCCCTATGTTATTCTGTTCTTATTCATATACAAATAACATTAAAATGAATGTATTTTTAGAGAAATTATTCTGGGCAAAATATAAAATTAACCACAAACTACAGTTCGGAGTAGAAAGGTCAGATTATCCCTACTGCTTGTGTAGTATTTAGTCAAGAACATAGCAGAGGTGATGGGAACAGACTGTATTTTGATGGCTGAGGTGCCTGCATGTCTCTAGGTGCTTGTCAAAACTCACAGACATGCACACTAAAAAGAGTTTACTGTATGTAAATCATCAATGAATGAATGAAGACACAGGAGGCACCTTGGCCTTTCAGAAAGTTTAAATGCCTAGAAGTGTCCCTGGATTTGACCCACCATTTTCAGAAATCAGCTCAGGATGAAAGGCAACTGCAGGTGCAAATTTTATAAGCCATCTAGGGGACAGTGAGGCAGAAAAGAGGCTGACCCGATGGTCCACATTAGAGCAAGCAACATAATGAGACACACAACTCAGCATCCCATGAAAAGTGGCAGCTGACATTTACTTCTCAAATACATCTGATTTATGCTACTTACAGCACCGAAATAAGGGGCTTGGTGAACAACGCCTGTACCTTCTTCTTCCCTCACATAGTTGTCAACAAGCACAGTGAAAGCACCATTCTCTTTACACTAGAAAAGAAAGGTTAGCGGGCTTTAGGGATGAAACACAATGTTAACTCCATGACAATTTTTTGTTAAGAGCCTGAAAAAACTTTTAACATGTAAAATATATTTTCAGAAACAGAACGGACAGAATAATTCAGCCTGGGAAGATACATGCTAATTCAAAACATCTTTTCTATGAATAATAACTCACCACTTACAAATGAAATAATTATCTGAAGACTTGCAGATAAAAATTTCTAATTTCCAGTCACAAAACTGGATATTTTCATTAGTTCTCCCACCTTTGCCCCAGCATGTAGTTTAGCATACAGTCTCAGAAAATGTTCTCTCTAAGGTATGCACCTATAGTCCTAGCTACTTGGGAGGCTAAGGTAGGAGGATTGCTTGAGTCTGGGAGTTTGAGGTTGCAGTTAGCTATGATGATGCCGCTACACTCAAGCCTGGGCAACAAAGCGAGACCCTGTCTTAAAAAAAAAAAAAAATTATCGCTGTTATTTGCATTTCACAGATAAGCAAACTCAGAACAAAGATTACATGGCTTCTCCAAATCACATAAGTAACAGTGATGAAACCAGGACCTGAAACAAGGTCTTCTGGTTCTAAATACAATGTTATTTTCAACTACATCAAAGCACTCTGCTTCTTTGGAACTTTAAATTTGAAAAATAACCATAAATTTTTATTGCTATAACCCAAATCAACTTGAAACATTTCAGAAAATGTAGTATGGTAGGTGCTAAAAGATGTGTCTTCAACAGTTTAAACATGGAGGTAGAATATGTGGGTCCTAGCCAGGCCTGGTAGCTCATGCCTATAATCCTAGCAAACTGGGAGGCTGAGGCAGGAGGATTGCTTGAGCTCGGGAGTTCTAGAAGAGCCTAAGCAAGAATGAGACCCCCATCTCTACCAAAAATAGAAAAAATTAGCCAGGTGTGCTGGCACGCACCTGTAGTCCCCGCTACTCAGAAGTCTGGGATAGGAGGATCATTTGAGCCCAGGAATTTGAGGTTGCTGTGAGCTAGGCTGATGACATGGCACTCTAGCCTGGGCAATGGAGTGAGACTGTCTCAAAAAACAACAACAAAAAGGAATATGTGGGTCCTCAGAATCACATGCACAATACACAGTGAGCCCAAAAGTACCTTACTGGTTCTAAGGGCAGACAAGGAAAGCCCTCATTGTACCTTGTCTCTCAAGAGCCACTTGTGGCCTACCCAGGCCATGGCTGGGTTTCCTCCACCTAGGTTAGCAGACACCACCAAGATCTGCAATTTTGCCCCACAAGCATCTAGTGTCACAGCTTCCCTTGATATTTCAGATAAACGTCAGATGATTTTGTCCTTGGTCAAAGGATGTATAGTACCTGTCTAAAGTCCTGAAGGTCTCAGATATTCCAGGAAGGTTATTCAACAGGTAGGTGCTATTCAACTTAATTCTGTATATACTGGGTGCATATTCCAGACAGACCTCTGACTTTATTGAAAGTTTCTGTCTAGTGTGTCCATGTGGATTGTTTGAGAGAGGGCTTAGCTTTCTTTAGTTTCTCAATAGAGACTGTGATTCAGAAAGGTAAAGAGTCACTGATCCAGTGGAAGAGTTTTTAGACAATAAAAAGAAATAAAACATAAAATATGTTAAGATATATAAGAGAAGAATGCAGTATGACATTTTTTCCAAGGGAGAAAACAACAGTATTTCAGAAAACTCTTCTTTCAGATGACATCCGAATTCAGACTTGAAGGGTGGGTTGCATTCAGCAGATACAACATGAAAAAATGGTGAGGGGACTTTTAAAATGGTAGGCAAACATAATGGAAAAAGAGGGAATGTAAGAAAGGAAAGAACCATTTTGGCTGAGTAAAGGATATGTTTAAAGCAACATAGAGGGATGTGGTTGGGAAGCAGGTTTGCCGCATACAAGCTGCAGCACATCCTGAATACTGGTAAACTAAAGCCTTCCAGGGAGGGAGGGAAAGAGGGGAGAGCATATGGAAATCCACTGCGCAGCAACTCTGAAGAAGGAAGAAGGCCATTAAGCAGGCAACAAAAAATGCGGGAAACAGGGTGCACAAAAATGAAGAGACAGACACAACAATGAACAGACATATAGTGGACAGAACCTAAACCTCAGAGTTCACCTATATCAAACAAACTCTCCCTGTACTGAATAGGAATACAGGGGCCAGCAAATGTCTTATCTTGGGCTGTGATGTGATATATGTCCAGCTGATTTTAATTTTCACATTATGTTTAAAGCCAGGTCTGAAGGTAATGGTCATTCTCTTATTCCAAGACCTTCAAATAAGTACCAAGGAGGAATTCCTGCTTGATCTCGTTCTTCTGGTAGTGCAGGATGAGGGGTGGGGTTTGCAACTATAGCTATGGATTCTCCCTTGTCAAAATTAAAACCACATAAAACAGCTTTATGACTCATAACAACACTAAGGTGCTGAATATATGAGCTCTGTCGTGGTGCCTAGATTTAAAACACACACCTCATTAACCTCCTTGAAATGAATTGTGTTTATTTAAACACACAATGTTTTATTCTGATCGCTACCTTCAATATGTTAAAAAAAAAAAAAAAAAACACATCTCAAATACCCTGGGTGATATGTAGACTGCATGCAATAAAAATACACACACAAAAATATATATAATCAAATGTAACATAATTCCTCACATAATCTAAGAAAACTATTAAGAAAAATCTACAGCTGTGCTAAAAAGAAAAATTCTAAGATTTTAATTATTAAAACAAGAAGGTAACACAAATGATTTAATTTTGTTAATACAAAGCGCAGACTTTTGGATGCAGGCACACTCGCTCAAACAATATAACAGTAAGACGATGGAATTCCAGTGATCACTTCACTCCAACTATCAGATAAACAGACTGTGGTGAGCCCCTGCAGTAGGCAGTCATAAGCTTACCTTCACAAAGTAGTTAAACAGTGGCCTGTATTTTTTGCCTTTAAGACAGGCACCAGGAAATCTAGAAAAGGAGAAAGTTACAATTAGATTAAAATGAAAGAACTGAGGCTGCAGCCACATCAAGCCATAAGCCTCCTCTAATTTGCTGGTTCCTTAGTCATTAAAATTGAAATGTTTCACTTGAACATATTCAGTATGAGTACTTACAACTAAATTTGAATAATACAGATTTTGGATAATAAAGATTCTCTCTTTTTAAAAACAAAGACACATATACATCAACTATTTGAATAGTCACCTTTCAAGGATCTCATAGTCACTCTCCAGCTTATAGAAGGCTGATAATCTGGCTTCCATTAAAATGAGTAATTTTTCTCTGGTAAGATCTATGATAGCGAGACAAAAAGTGAACTTCAGTTATAGTCAGACTTTGCTGACTCTAAAGACACATATCAGGCATACCTTCTTCCTGAGAAGCACCTGTATCATGTGCATCTAGTGTGCCCAGTACTCACAAAGGAATAGTGGTTCCCAGATACGAAAATGACAAAAACATCAGTTAGGCAGTGGTATTTATTATCTATCACACCTATATCCTTTTTAAGTAAATTCATCATTGTTTTCTCCTTCTAAAGATAATATATGTGACTATTTAAAAATCATAAAATTAACAAACCAAGTAGCTCACAATGTAAAAGTCACCTGTAATCTTATGCTCTCTCACACATTCTCATTTGGGTGTCTATTCATCCAGATATCATACTATGTACATACTAACAAACATATATGTAAATGTGTGACATTTTTTTAAAAACAATTATGAATTGGCCGGGCGCGGTGGCTCACGCCTGTAATCCTAGCACTCTGGGAGGCCGAGGTGGGCGGATCGCTCAAGGTCAGGAGTTCGAAAACAGAGCAAGACCCCATCTCTACTAAAAATAGAAAGAAATTAATCGGCCAACTAAAAAATATACAGAAAAAATTAGCCGGGCATGGTGGTGCATGCCTGTAGTCCCAGCTACTCGGGAGGCTGAGGCAGAAGGATCACTCCAGCCCAGGAGTTTGAGGTTGCTGTTAGCTAGGCTGATGCCACGGCACTCTAGCCCAGGGAACAGAGTGAGACTCTGTCTCAAAACAAACAAACAAAAAAACAATTATGAATAGTCTATATAGTTTTGCAACTTGTTTTTACTTAATATATTGTGAGTATCTTTCTATATATTCGCACATACAGATCCTTCTCATTCTTTTAAACAACTATACAAGACTCCATTGAGTGGTGCCATGGAGGCACCACTAGTTATTTCAAACAAATCGACTATTATACGTTTAAACTGCTTTCAAATTTTCACTACTATGAACACTGGTATAATCAATGTTTTTGTATGTATCTGTGTACTCTTATTGGAAGTGCTTCTGGAGGATAGTGTCCTAGGAATAGAAAAGCTGGAGCAAATGTATGAACATTTAAAATTTGATACTGCCGAGTGTGGTGACTCATGCATGTAATCCCAGCATTTTGGGAGGCCGAGGAGGGAGGACTGCTTGAGCCTGGGCAACATAGTGAGGCACCGTCTCCACAAAAAGGAAGAAAAATTAGCCAGGTCTGATGGGGTGTGTCTATAGTCCTGGCAACCTGGATGCTAAGGCAGAAGGATTGCCTTGAGCCTAGGAATTTGAGGCTGCAGTGAGGTATGATTGCACCACTGCACTCCAGCACAGGCGAGACACCATCTCTAAAAAGTAAAATACAATAAAATTCGATACTGACAAAACCTAGGGCAACTTAAAACTCTCACCTGTAAGGTGTGATATACTCAAGAATTTACCAGAGCCTATGTCATACATTCAGTTCACTATAAGTAAAATGAGAATCTATGAATCATTGCAAAAGCCTTCGTAATTCATTGAAAAACTGCTACAAATAAGGCTGCCACTCCCCAGCTCCAACCTCACAAGAACTTTGTTATAAGTGGCGTCCACATTTTCTGATAAAACTCAGCTACAAAGTCTGCCAAGCACAAGGCTGTCAGGCTCATTACAGAATGTCCAGTGACCCAACTGTGACACAAGGAAACTGTGCACATGGGATTGCACTTGCCCCAGAGAAGCAGCTGCAGACACCGTAGCCAGGCCCGTGTGTGGATGATAGCTCTTTCCGGCAGGCCAACTCTCGTTCTTATCTGTTTCTAAGGGAAAACGAATAAAGAACTGCCTCTCTCTATTTTTTTCTGACCTCCAATATTCTCCCATTCCTTTTTCAATATTCTTCCCTTGCCAGTATAAGTTATTGTAAAACAAGTTAATTGTTATGATACAGCTATTAAAAAAAAATCATTGTAACCATTCCTAAGTGGCATGAAACACCTTTACAATGTTGTGTAATCAATAACACTATCAATACTTAAAACTTTTTCATCTTTCCAAACTGAAACTCTGTACTCATTAAACAATAAATTCCCTTTCCCTCCCAGCCTCTGGCAACCACCATTCTACTACTATTTTTCTTTCTGAATTTGACTTCCAGGTACCTCATCTGAGTGGAACAATACAGTATCTGCCCTTCTCTTACTGGTTTATTTCACTTAGGTATATTAGTTCACAAGGTATCAATCTTCTTTTTTTCATATAAATATCTAAGGAAAGGCCCTAGTTTAAACTATTTCTCTAGCAAGGAATATTTGAAAGGCTCAAAGTTTTCAAGTTCTGGTACCAATTCCTAATAACTATGTGATGCCACATCTCCAAATCTTAGATTCTTCATCTGTTAATAGGAGAATGATGTGTACAACCAATGTTACAAATTGGAAATTATAACAAAGTTTTACTTTCTACGTTTTACATCTCTGCATTATTTGAATTTTTGTGTGTTAATTTCTTTCTTTCCTTTTTTTTTTTTTTTTTTTTTTTTGAGACAGAGTCTCACTCTGTCACTCCAGGTAGAGTGCTGTGGCGTCATCACAGCTCACTGCAACCTCAAACTCCTGGGCTCAAGCGATCCTCCTGTCACAGCCTCCCGAGTAGCTGGGACTACAGGTACATGCTACCACACCTGGCTAATTTTTTCTATTCTTGGTATAGATGGGGTCTCCCTCTTACTCAGGCTGGTCACAAAATCCTGACCTCAAGCGATCCTTCTACCTCAGCCTCTCAGAGCGCTAGGATTACAGGAGCAAACCACCACACCCAGCCTGTGTGTTATTTTTCAATCAGAAATGATAAAACTTTTTAGCTATAATTTTTCTGATTAATCAGATTCTTTTCCAAGAATTCTTTTTAATTCTTGCAAGCTTTTATAGTTTCCCCAAATATAAAATTATCTTATCCATATTAACCATAAGTAACCAGTACCTTTAATCTTCACATATTGCATATCTGGATTAACACAGAGGGCAAGGTTACTAGGTAGAGTCCAGGGAGTGGTTGTCCAAGCAACTAAAGATATACTTTCATCTTCCTCCAAAGGGAAAGTTACAAATACTGAAGGATCTTGAACATCCTGAAATAAATTAAGGTAAAGTACTATTTTATAAATCCATAATAATACAAGATCCTAAGAATAAAATAAATAAATTTTTAGAATAAACTGAGCTCTTAAGAACATTTGCCACAGTTATAAAAAGAAAATAGAAAGAAATTCCAAGCAAAAATTTTTAAATTTTTAAGAAATGTTTTAATATTACCTTAGTTACAAATATAAAACATTTTAAGACATCTGCTAACTTTTTAAAGTAATGTAACAAGAGAAATATGTAATGGTGGTTTTACTATTAAAATTATCTACTTTATCATACGTCTATGAAGAATAAGGTCAACAAAAAAAATCAAAAAGATCCTATTGAAACACCATATACATGAAATTATAATAAAGTAATATTAATTCAGCTCATTAAATAAAAGAAGATTGGCTCCAACTCCATGGCAATGTTTCAACATCAAAATATCAAGAATTTTAAATAGCTCTAAAGTACAAAAGACCAATCCCCAACACAAACCACCTGCACTCTAAATAAATTGTCATGAGAAAAAGAAGCTCTTACTCACATGTAAAACATGAAACGAAGATGAAATGAGGGACACTACAAATGTACTGGCCTGTACCTCTTTAAATATTAATACGTCAGCATCATGAAATATAGACTGTTTAAGACTGAAGACGGCTGGAGAAATAGCAACTGAATGAAGCACACAATCTAGGATTTTCTTCATAAAAGATATTATTGGGACAATTAGAACCTGAATAAGATCTATAGATTAGCTAATATGTTATCAATGTTATCAATTAGCTAATATGTTATCATTGATAACATTTTCTAATTTCAATTATTTAAAACAAGGTTACTGATGTTTAGGAAATATGTAGTTTTTAAAGCTGTAATTTCTGTAACTTACCCTTCAAAGGGTAATAAGCCCCACCCCCATAAAAGAGAGAGAAGGGGAAAGCAAATATGGTAAAAGGTTAACATTTAGGGAATCTAGTTGAAGGATATATAGAATTCATCTTTTCTGTAAGTCTGAAATTATGTAAGAATTAAAAATTAAATTTTTAAAATAAGTTTAAAAAACCCTCAGTTACAATTAATATACAAATATTAACATATCAAAATGAGTAAAATGAAAAGAGAAAATGTCAATGTGAGCAAGAATGCAGAAAAATCAGAACTGTTCAGTTATAAATACGTAGAATTGTTTTGGAAAACTGATAGTACTTCTTTTTTTTTTTTTTTTGAGACAAAGTCTCACTTTGTTGCCCAGGCTAGAGTGAGTGCCGTGGCGTCAGCCTAGCTCACAGCAACCTCAATCTCCTGGGCTCAGGCAATCCTACTGCCTCAGCCTCCCGAGTAGCTGGGACTACAGGCGTGCGCCACCATGCCGGGCTAATTTTTTCTGTATACATTTTTAGTTGGTCAATTAATTTCTTTCTATTTTTAGTAGAGACGGGGTCTCGCTCAGGCTGGTTTTGAACTCCTGACCTTGAGCTATCCACCCGCCTCGGCCTCCCAGAGTGCTAGGATTACAGGCGTGAGCCACCGTGCCTGGCCGCTAGTACTTCTTAGAATAGCGGTCAGCAAACCATAGCCCATGGGACAATTCTGGTTCATTGCTTATTTTCATACAGCAGGTAAGCTAAGAATGGTTTTGACAGAGTTGAATGTATGCAACAGAGACCATCTAGCCCAGTGGTCCCCAACCTTTTTTGCATCAGGGACCAATTTCATGGAAGACAATTTTTCCACAGATGGGGGACAGAGGTGGAGCTCCTGAGCCTAGTACCCTCTAAGGCCCACACAGATCTAGCCCCAGAAGACTAAAATATTTACATTACAGAAAAAGTTTACCAACTCCAATACTATTAGGTTATTAAGTATGGAATGTCTGATTACCTTAAGTACTAAGTCTGACAGTTGATATTGCTGACATTTCATTATTTACATTTTTTTTTTTTTGGTGAAGATACATCACATTCTCTCAAATGCACATTTTGGCTTGTGACCATTTTTCACTTTTTTTTTTAAAGGCAACTTTTGTGAAACCATGGATAAGTAAAAAAATTCACGTTATGGAATATCAACCAAGTGTTTGGGAAGGATGTGGTTAATGAACATACAGTATGTCAATGGTTTAGAAGTTCCGTTCTGGTGATTTTAATCCTCAAAATGAGCGATGTGGGTGATCTGACACCAAGGTGGAGAATGATGAGCTGCAAGGTATAGTGGGAGAGGAACCATCTCAACCAACATGTGAATTAGCGCCAAGGTTTGGACCATTGGAAACAAATGAGCAAGGTAAGGAAGCTGGATAGATGGGTATTGCATGAATTAAATTAGCATCATAAGAGAAGTCATCTTGAAGCTTGCCTTTCTTTGCTTTCACGACATAATACAGGCGAACCACTTCTACACCATCCTGTTACATGCGATGAAAATGGATTCTTTTGAACTGTAAGCGTTCTGCACAATGGATGGATAAAGATGAAGTGTCGAAACACAGTCTAAAACTGAATACTCATCAAAAAAAGCTAATGATGTCTGTTTGGTGGTCCAGTGCTGGTATTATCCACTACAACTTCATGAAACCTGGTCAACTGATTAGATGAGTAGATGTCTACTGCAACCAATCAGAGGAAATGATGAGGATGCTTGCAATTAACTAGCTGAGACTGGTCAATAGAGATAGGTCAATGCTCTTGTAACACAATGCTTGACCACATGTCACACAAACAATGCTGCTAAAACTACGGAAGCTGGACTTGGAAACGTTCTGTCATCTACCGTATTCACCAGACTTTGTGTCAAATGACTACCACTTCTTTCAGGTTTTGGACCACTTCTTGCGAGGAAAAATATTCAATTCTCAAGAAGCTGTGGAAAATGCCTTTTGCGACTTCACCACTTGCTCTCCAGGCTTCTTCTTTGCTACTGGCATAAACAAGCTACCATTAAGATGGCAAAACTGTGCCAATAGTTTAGGCTTATACTTTGCTTAATTGTACTGCTTCTTGTTTGAGATAAAATAAACATCAATTTTGATTCAAAATCATACATTTCATATTTAATGACCTAATAAAAGGGCTTAAGGGAACTAGATAGGCACTTTTTTTTTCTTGCCCTTCTGCCTTCTGCCATGTGTGGACAAAGTGACAAGGTGCTATCTTGGAAGCAGAGAGCAGCCTTCATCAAACACTGAATCTGCCAATGCCTTGAACTTGGACTTCTCAGCCTCTAGAACTGTGAGAAATAAATTACTATTGTTTATAAATTACTCAGTCTCAGGGATTTTGTTATAGCAGCACAAATGGACTAAGTAAGACAAGACCTAAAAGACAACTGTCTTTGGTGAGTCTTTGGTAGATTTTGATCGAAAAAACAAAAAAATTATCCCAGGAGAATTGATGAAACAATTAGACATGTGAATAATGACAATATTCAGGAATTAAACAATCAGAATATTAAGGACATTAAAGGTGATTGAAAATCACTTTTTTAGGGGTGATAAATACTAATATGATATGGTTAAAAAAAGACAGATTCCTTATCAAAGATCAACATTAGATTATTTCTTGATAAAATATACAATATCTGAAATTTGTTTCAAAATAAGGATGGGAGAACCAGGTGTGTGAATGGGGCAGGATGGGCCACATTCAATGGTTGCTGGATGGCTGACAAGTCTACGGGAGTTAATTACACTATTCTGTCTACTTTTGCTTGTGCTTGAAATTCTCCTTATTAAAGTGTTTTTAAGATTTGACAAAGCCAGGCCTTGGTATGGAGGTGATCATTATTTTCTACATTTTTATGTTAAGATATTTTATTAAAAACATACACACAACATGAACAATTACAGAGAAGTATTTAGGAGACAACAGGAATTGTCATACCCACCTCACAAGGATTTGCAAAGATCAAACAGGTTATGTGAAAGATTAAAAAGTGCTTTTGAAAATGCAAGTTTTACTAACAAAATTCCACACCTGTGCCATAAAACAAGAATTCCAAACAAGTGAACATCCTTTAAAAACAGAGGGTTACATAAACTCTTAAAAATGAAAACATCTCCTGAATATACACGAGAACATACACTTCATGCTTCAGAAGACTCACTACTATTTATTATATGTCTAGATATAAAGTAGTGTACTTTGTAAAGATCAGATATGTCTAAACACTTCTATCATAGCAACAATGGCAAGTGATTTTATTTCACTAGAGAAGAGATCATAATACCATTCACCATCCCAATTTAAATTTTCTTCCAAATACCTTTAAAAAATGTTATAAGGTTCCAGAAAAGGCATAAAATCACCCAAACCAGTAAGCCTGAAGAAATGACTGCAGGGAAGTATGTTGGAGATGAACTTAACCATAGAGAGAGGTACAAAAATATGGTCAAAACAAGCAAATCCTATCACATTAAGACACATCATAAATCAAACATGAAAGAAAATTCCTCATTTTAAATCTGTTAATATTACCAATCTCTGTACTGAGGCTCTTATAAGCACTCAGTAAGCAGTGGTCAGACTGACTGAAGCTCCAGGTTAACATTCTACATTGGAACTACTTGGGAATATCTACTGTGATCCCAATCACTTAACTTCCATGTATATAACTCAATGCTAAATGATGTCTCAGCATTTCACATACCTTATAATTCTGGTGTGATTCGAAGTTGGAAAGTGGAGTGTTGCAGGCGGTGGAGAAGGGCATGACTTTCACACCTCTATAAACAAGGCCTTTATCATAGAGTTGTTTGAAGACCCACCTAGCAAGAGATGGAGCTTTATAATTACATAACCAAAATTCTATTTTCCCAAGTGTAAACAGTTATGCCATTTTTTGTTTAAAGTTTCTATCTGCCAAAGAAGTGAAAAAACAACATCTCTCACATGAGGGCTAGCTGGTAAATTACAATAGATCAATATGATAAGACATTATGCAGACATTTAAAGTGTTAATAGCTATTGACATGGAAAGATGATCAAGACATGTTGACTAAGAAAAGGAAATGACAGACCATATTATACAGTCAGGTATCAATGATGTACAGATGTACATATTAGCATACACATTTACATTTTTTAGAGATGCTGAAAAAATAGATTTTTATCAACATATTAACTATGCTTGAGATTTCAAAGCTTTTTCTTGAAGTAGTTTTCTGGTGTATTGTTTCAATTTCATTATAATGTGCAGTTTTACAAAAGCAATTTAAAAAGTACAAACTACTGGGATTAGGATAAGTTATCTTTCCCACAGTTAGTCAAAAACTTTTGCTGAACACTTAAATGTTGCATTAAGTGTATGAAGACACTGTGTAAACATCACCAAAACAGTCACAAGTTCTCCTGTAATGACTACTCATCCGTCTCAGCTAGATAACAGAGTGCATTGGTGGGAACCCTTACTTAATTCTAAGTTTATTTAATTCATCTTTATATTCTAATTCCTATGTTCCTGGCATAATAAATGAATTAAACTCTTTCCCACTTTTTAAAATGATGTTTTTATGAAAATGTACTTTTTAAATGTTATTCCTATGGGCTTTAGATAAAGCTAAAAAACATGATATTTTAAAACAAATTCCCAAGTTTAAACTCAATCTTAATTTACATCCTTCGATACAAGGACATTCAAAGCAGACTATAGGAAGAGTACAATAGATTTGATATAATAAGACCCAGGTTAAGCCTGAGAACTACTATTAGTTGGCTGTTCTCAGGCAAATCACAACAACTTGCCTTTACCTCAATCAGGGTTCTAACCCAATCCATAGGACTCTCTGGGTCATATGGGAAAATTTATGTGGAAGTACTTTATATACCAACTCAATCTAAATTATCACCATTATTAATAATATTATTAAAGGTATTTCCTGCTATTTTTTATATTAACCTGTAGTCTATGTGCCATATTTATATGCAACATGTTTCTCAGGAATAACAAACATTTTAATATCAAGAGATTTTAAAAACAGTTTTCCAGGCCGGGCACTATGGCTCATGTCTGTAATCCTAGCACCTTTGAAGGCTGAGGAGGGATGATTGCTTCAGGCCAGGAATTTGAGACTAGCCTGAGCAAGGGCGAGACTCTGTCTCTACAAAAAAAATACCAAAACAAACAAACAAACAAAAAAACCCCTATTTGGGTGTGGTGGTGCTCGCCTATAGTCCTAACTACTCCAGAGGCTAAGGCAGGAGGATCACTTGAGCCCAGGAGTATGAGGTTCCAGTGAGCTATGATACTCAACTGCACTCTAGCCCAAACAGAAAAAAAAAATTTTCCTCCCTATCCAAGCTAGTTCTATGTATATTTAGGAGAATTTACAGCTACATTGACTAACATGGTAGGTGCTAACCATATGTGATTTTAAATTTAAATTTTTAAAAATTAAATATTTAAATTTATTAAAATTAAACATTCAGGTTCTTGCTCACACTAGCCACTAAAGTGTTCACTAGTCCTGTTGGGTTTTCCCCAGATGTTTAATACAAAATCTGGTTTTTAGATGCTCTAGTCATAGGAACTCCAGCTGCTCAGTGAATGGGAAGCCCCCTGTCCAAAGGCTCTAGCATGTCAGAAAATCTGATTGGCTTCACACCTTTGGGTACGTAGCCCTGGAGATGCATCCACAGAGGCCTGTCAGAGTCTAGCTCCGCAAAGTCAAAGGATTTATATCAAGCATCTATAACAGGTCTTGACTAATAGAAATGTGAGTAGGTAGACAAGAAGGCAACAAGAGCCACAGGTACCTACAATGCAATGCCAAGACATCGTATCTTAAAAAACAGCTTTCCAATTCACCTGTATTTTTACACATAATTTAATAAAAGTAGGAATTCCTCAAGGCTGAGTTATGTATCTAGGGTATTTTGCAACCATACTGATGGTGACTGTTTGCCAAGTAATAATTCTCAAACTATTGTAGGAGGCCCAAGTTAAACCACTTATCAAGATTGGCACTGCTACCATTATATTATGATAATAAAAAGGATTAAAATTTATTCTGTAACTATTAGGTAACAGTGACTTCACCATACAATTTTCAGCATTAAATTCAAGTACACAATCTCTTGGATTTAATTCCCTAAAAAAATAAACAAAAACCCCCACTTCTGTAAACTAATTTGGCAAATAAACTTTGACATCAGGCCACATTCTTTTTCTTTATTTTTAAAATTTTCATTTATTTATTTTTTGTTTAAATTTTTTTTTTTTTTAGAGACAGGGTCTCACTCTGTCACCCAGGCTGGAGTGCAGAGGTGTGATCACAGCTCACTGCAATCTCAGACTCCTGGGCTCTTTTATCCTCTTGCTCAGCCTTCTGAGTAGCTAAGACTATAGTAACACACCACCATGCCTGGCTAATTTTTTGTATTTTGTAGAGACAGGGTCTTGCTATGTTGTCCAGACTGGATATTCTTTCTTCATTCTATGATGCAGAAATCCTAATGTATTTGATTACAGGTTACTGTTGAACTGGCTATTATATACTAAAGAATATATGCATACCTTATTATATTTCTCAAATTTAAAATCTCCTGAATTCAAAAACATACCTGCTCTCAAAGATTTCAGATAAATAATTATGGACCTGAAAACAAATTGACTCATGCTAGCATACTTCTCCACTGACCAATACAACAGAATACTATCATATTTACAATTTTTAAGAAACCTACCAGACAGATTCCATGAATTGTGGATACAGAGTTTTGTAGTCGTTGTCAAAATCAATCCATCGGCCAAGTCTGGTAACAGTAGACTTTAAAATATATATATTAGAATAGTATTAGACAATGATATTTGTTACTGTATATCTGTGCATGTTTATTTCTATTGTCACATTTGATAGTTTTAGGAAAACAGTGCAATCAATGGTTTAAGTAACTCTATATTGCAAACAACACACTATGTAAGGTCAAGAACCAGTTTTCTTGGCATTCACCCTATATGCAGATAATGTTATTTACAAGTATAAACATTTGTTTATAAAAGTCTACCAACACTACCATTTTGCAAATACCACTGGTATAACTGTTATGAGCAAAAATCAATGGATGCTAAAATGAGTGAAAATATGGTAAGTAGGGAATATTTGAAGAATCTCCTCACAAGATACTTATTAGTTAAAAAGTAAAAACTTTCCAAAGGACAAACCTGACAGATCAAGTGAACCAAGTTGTCATCATTATTGAGACATAGCAACAACATATGCCAACTGATAAGAGATACTAAGAAGGACATGAGAGCACTTCCATGGCATTCTCACTAAAAATGCATAATCGAAACTGAATGACAAGGAAGCATCAGAGATTGAGGGACATTTTATAAAATAACTGGTCTGCACTCTTTAAAAGTGAAAAGGTCACAAAAGACAAAGAAAGACTGAATGAATGTTCCATATTGAAGGAGAGTAAGAAGACACGACAAAACTAAATGCATTGCAAGAGCCTGGATTGAATCTTGGATCAGAAATAAAAATTAGTGGGACAATGGGTAAAAATATGAATAAGATCTGAAGCATTTTATCAATGTTAATTTCCTCCTTTACAAGATCATACTATAGTTATTAAAGATGTTAGCAATTTATAAAGGTGGATGAAGGGCAGAGGTTAGCTCTTTGCATTATTTCTTGCAATTTTCTGGCAAGTCTGAAATTATTTCAAAATGCAAAGTTAAAAAATTTTTTAAATACTTGAGAAAAAAAAGAAAAGGCCTGTATCCCTGTTATACTCACTAGGATTTTTCTCTACTGGTTACCAGGCAATAAAGTTAGGTTGTGAGAAAACTGATGAGCTTTGATTTTCATGTTGATGAAATTAGATTTTATTCACCAATGAAGAGAAGCTACTTAAGGTATCTGAGAAGAAGAGCATAGTGAATACAGTCTTGTGGGAGAGAGAACAATGGAAGGAAGCCTGAGTGGAAAGAACATGAGGAAGAGACTGATTAGAAATTGTTACAGAAATGAAGATGATGGTGGGAGAGAGTCTAGAGAAAGAATATAAAAGCGAACGACTAGATACTAAGAAGAAAGACTTGATAGGATTTGGCACCTAATTTGATCATGAGGATTAACGTTTGAAGCCTGAATCATATCACTGGCAGAACAGGCAATTGTGAAGAACAGCAAGTTTGAAGGTCAAAGGTAGGATGGAGAATATGGGGGGAAGAAAGCCAGACATGGTTTAAAATCATGCAGATATACTAATTTAATCTTAGAGGCAGGGAAGAAAGAGGGGACTTTATTCCTAAGCCCATAAGAATAAGAGAGGACAGAAGTTTTGCCAGCTGTAGGAGCTCTATTCCTAAGAGAAGGAGTGGGCAACACGGGAGTCAAATCAATGTAATAAGAATGGGTCCAAACTTGAATTTTAACATCTGAATTATTATACTGAAACATTCAAATAAAGCTATTTGCTAGAACATCATGCTTTCTGTCATATACTGTGGGTAGATAAGATTTTAAATATGGAAGACCAATCAAGCATATAGAGATCAGAAAAGAGAGGGTTCAGTTTAAGTAACAGGATTGGAGGTGGAAGCTAACGATCCTTTTTTAGGGATACACAGTGTAAAGAGGATAGTCAGCTCTTGTGTCACAACTTCACATGGACAGCCATGTTTTTGGGATCACCTCATAAAAAGCACAAGGAACCATAAACCATTTCAACTCCAATTTAAAAACTAAACTTTCTGTTCGTATTACTGAAAACCACCCAACCTACCTTCCACTCAGTAGAATACCTCATCACAATTGCTCGGCACTGATTGTTATACTCTGCAATCCCCATTTTGGCCACATCCTCTGGTCCTCTGATACCCAGTGTTTTATCAATTTCATATTCCTGAAAATTTGTGATAAGATTGTTAATACCCCCACCCTATGAAACAACTGCAATTATATTAACTCTAGAAAATAAAAGTTTTAATAAGACCAGTTCTCAGAAAATCTACAGAGAAAATGAACTATAAATAATATTAGAGAAATGAAGAAGAAAAAGCCTGACATAGACTTTTGATGGTCAAAATTCATCATACTTTAACATATTACATGATGAAATCTATGTAGCATATAAATACATGATGAAATCTAATGCATATAAAAAATTAGAACATTATAAAGCTGGAGACTCAAACA
This sequence comes from Cheirogaleus medius, assembly GCA_008086735.1. Lineage (NCBI taxonomy): Eukaryota > Metazoa > Chordata > Mammalia > Primates > Cheirogaleidae > Cheirogaleus > Cheirogaleus medius. Next base: position 759,886 of record VBSM01000112.1, on the reverse strand, counting down.
TACCACGGGTAACCCATGACAATCCCATCCAAATCTTCTGTCAACATGAAACCCGCTCTGGTGAGCATATCTTGTAACTATATCTTTAATTGTCCCTGCAAGTATATGTCCATAATGAGGCAGTCCAGTTGCAAAAGGAGGCCCATCATAGAAAGTAAATCTAACAGAGGTAATAAAAATACATTAGTCATTTTTAAACAAACAGTAAAAAGTCAGGACAACACTTTTCTATTAATAGCTACTGTCAGAGTGAAGTCTTTAGGAAGAAAAGCAGAAAGCGACAAGACGAGGAAATTGCTAGACATAATTAATTAGATATTTACTGGTGTTCCTGCCTTCAGAAAGGCTACAGTTATGGTAGAGCTGGAGAGATCATCATTCAACTATTCGTTCTTCATTTATTAGTTCCATGATATAAGGCAAGTTATTTATCCTGATCTTGAGTTATCTCATCAGTAAAATAGGGCAATAAACACCAATCTCAAAGTTTTTGAGAAGAATATATAATAAAAACAGTGATTAGAGGCCAGGCGTGATGGCTCACGTCTGTAATCCTAGCACTCTGGGAGGTCAACGCAGGCGGACCGTTTGAGCTCATGAGTTCGAGACCAACCTGAGCAAGAGCAAGACCAAGACCCCCCCAAATTAGCTGGACAACTAAAAATATATAGAAAAAAATTAGCCGGGCATGGTGGCGCATGCCTGTAGTCCCAGCTACTCGGAAGGCTGAGGCAGGAGGATCGCCTGAACCCAGGAGTTTGGGTTGCTGTGAGCTAGGCTGACACCACGGTACTTTAACCCGGGAAACAGAGTGAGACTCTGTCTCAAAACAAACAAATAAAGTGATTAAAGGACTGGTCTTTTAGGTGAATGGGGACTAGGGGAAGGTAGTAGCACCATAGTAGCCTTCTATAGGCTTATACTTAGGTATAAGTGCCTAAATGGGGATGGTGATAAGGATAAAGGTGGAAAGAAACAGAGTAAAATATACATATTACTCAGATGACCCCTTAAAGAAACCGAGTTTACCCTAATAATTAAGAACTCATTCATTCAATGTATATATACTGCTGACTACCCACTATATAGAGAGCTAGGAGATTCTAGGAATATAAAGATGAATAAAGAGTTTCTGCTTTAATGGAACTCAGTCTAAGAAATGACTATTCTTAAGGACTCTACCCTTACCAAAAGAAATTTACATACTTTGGCCTATGTTTTGATTGCTTTAAGCATTCCTGAAAACAATTAAATTCGGACCAAAATTGCAAGATTTTCTCTTCTTCAGCAGGAAAATTGATGTTTTCTGGAACTTGTTGAACCATTTTGTTGCTGCAAAAGAAATTAAATTTATTATTGTCAAAAGAGAAATCTAGGAATGACAGAGTACTTACTGTATTATTAAAATGGGTGTACATATCACTATTCATACTTTTTAAAAATTATACCTTTACTGAGATAAAATTCATACACCATCAAAGACAAAGTGTACAATTCAGTGGATTTTAGTATATTTACAAGGTAGGGCTACTATCATCCCTAATTTCACCATTTTTTCATTTCCATACAGAACCCCCATAACTATTAGCAGTAACTCCTCACTCTCTCCTCTCCCAGGCCCTGGCAACCATAAATACTGCCCCTAAAATTTCACCTATTCTGGACATTTCATAAATGAAAAAAATTTATATGAATCATATATATGTGGCCTATTTTGTCTGGTTTTTTTTCATAGCATAATGTTTTCAAGGTTCATCCATGTTGTAACATGTATTCATACTTCATTACTTTTTATGGCTGAATATTCCATTAAGGAATATGCCACATTTTGTTTATCCATTCATCAGTTCATGGACACTTGGATTGTTTCTACTTTTTGGTCATTGTGAATAATGCTACTATGAACATTCATGAGCAAGTTTTTGTGCAGATCTGTGTTTATATTTCTCTTGGGTATACAGCTAGAAGTAGAATTTCTGGATCATATGGTATTTAACTTCTTGAGAAACTACCAAAATGTTTTTCAAAGTGACTGTACCATTTTACATTCCCCCAGCAGTGAGTGAGTACTCCAACTTCTTCATAACCTCCCCAACACTCCTTATCCTTCTCCTTTGGATTATAGACATCCTAAATGGGGGGAAGCAGTATCTCATTGTGGTTTCGATTTGCATTTCCCTAATGATTGATGATGTTGAGTATCTTTACGTGTGCTTATTGGTCATTTATGTATCTTCTTTGGATAAATGTTTACTTATCCTTTGCCCATTTTCCAACTGTGCTGCCTTTTCATGGTTGACTTTTAAGAGTTATTTATATATTCTGGATACGGACCCCTTATCGGATTTGGGATTTGTAAAAAGCTTCCTCTGATACATGGGTTGTCTTTTTATTTTCTTGATAGCATTCTCTGAAGCACAGAAATTTTTAATTTTAGTGATGCCCAATTTATGTTTTGTTTCACTGCTTGAGCTTTTGGTGTCATATCTAATGAACCATTACCTATACAAGGTTGTAGATTTTTAGCTTCTATATAGGCCATCAATCATGAGTTATTTTTGGACATGCAAAATCCAAAATGGATTTTGGATATGTCCAAATCACATTCTTCACTATTGTTTTCCAATTACAGTATAGTATTCAGTAATGGTAGACAATATTTCTAAAATTAAACAAGAAAACCTTGGATATTCTATCTGATGATGCAAAAAACTCACTAATAATCCAAAAAAATTCTCAAAGTAGCTAAGAATTTCTTACCTATACTCACAAGATAGAAAGCACTTCTCTTGAAATAACCTTTTCCCTTTGAGGAAAACAAAACTTAAAAAATCTTAAGGCTAAAAAGATGAGAATCTCACATTTGAATATAGTTTATTCCAATTTTCCATTTTACCCCTTTTATTGCTTATTCATGATTTGGGTAAAGGACAAGCCTTATACCTCTCTGGTTGAGTCCCTAGTAAGATAAATCTTCAAGTGTCTTTTAAAAATTTTAAAAGTTTTGCTAATAAACTTGTGCAGAGACACTGGATCAGTCTGTGACTTAACTATCTAGCGAGCATCCTTGAGCCCCTTCCTTCTCAAAGCCTACTTATTTTTACGTACAATTGTAATAAGGTTGGTGACCAGATTTCCAAGCCAATAGCAGATTAGAATGGGACAGGATTGCTTATAATGAGAGAACAGAGAAGACAGAAAACCTTAAGTACTCAAGAACCTTAACAGTCTGGGGTCATTGAGTAGAAGACACCTACATACCTTATTCAATGCAGAAAGCATTTAAAGTATTATAGTCTAAGCACAGCAATTCATTCAAGTCATCAAAGAAAAAGTCTGTAACAAGCAGTGCCTTTCCTTTTATTCATTAACTTTTCAGTTGCAAAAATGCCTCTGAGTTTTGTTTTGTTTAGAGTTGGGGTCTCACTCTACCACCCAGGCTGGAGTGCAGTGGCATAATCATAACTCCTGAGCTCAGCCTCCGAAGTTGTTGGGATTATTGGCGTGAGCCACTTTGCCGGCCACCCTTTGAGTATACAAAAAAAAAAAAAAAGAGGCAAGAACAGTTGGGCTGCTTAACCAACTGAAACACCTATTTCTGATCAGCCTGTACTGTTAAATGGTATTAAACAGGATTTGTAAGGTGTTTTAGATCTTCAACTCTCATTACAACCTCCAGCTTTTCAACAGAAATAAGTGTACATCTGTACATTTTTTTTGATTTATTAAGGTTCATTGGCTATGTTATTAGAGGCCAACTGAAATTTAGGAGATTGTATCAGAAGATTAATAGACCTTCAGATATCAACACATTCATCTGTCATGTCTAATCTCTTCTTCAAGGCTGCTCCTATGATGGCCCATGTCTATGGGAGCTTATGAGAGATGCAGATTCACCAACCAACCCTACCTCAGACCTAGGAGTCAGAAACTGCATGTTAACAATATCCTTTGGAGATTAGCATTCACAACAAGTTCAAGCATCCCCACTTTTGCACTGTTCTGACAATTATTCAGGGATATCTATCTGAACTTTTTTTCTTTTTTGAGAAAATAAGATTTAAGCTTCCTAAGAGGGCTCATAACATTTACTGAATTTGCTAGGAAATATCTACTCCCCTAAAGATTAAGAGTCACTGAAGTATTATGCCAAGCACAAAAACCCAGTACAACTGCATTGACTATTTCAGGAAGAACCATGTACCAGTGACCGGGCTATGGCAGCTGCTGAGGAGAAACAGCCCCCATGCATAAATCACAGGATTACTATAGCCCATTGTATCCACTGGATAGCTGTACCTGCACAACAGCAACCAGCAACCACAGGGCAGGGAGTGTGCCAGGTTGTGCACAGAGATGTTGTCTCTTCTGCTTCCTTCTTACTATAATCCAGACCCTCCACTGTTCCCTATTCCACAACTCCTTCAGTCTACCTTAGGCTCAACTTCCTGTTTAGCAATTTCTAGAGTACTTTCCTTGACTTTCACTTGTGTTTCTCAATATATTTTAGAAAAGCACACTGAAACCACATCTTGTTTAAAATTTCATGATAATTCTGACCATAAATGCTTCCTCCCCGTTTTTTTGAGACAGAGTCTTGCTCTGTTGCCTGAGCTATACTGCCGTGGCATCAGCCTAGCTCACAGCAACCTCAACTCCTGGGCTCAAGCAATCCTTCTGCCTCAGCCACCTGAGTAGCTGGGACTACAGGCATGTGCCACCATGCCCAGCTAATTTTTTCTATGTATTTTTAGTTGGCCAGCTAATTTCTTTGTATTTTTAGTAGACAGGGTCTCACTCTTGCTCAGGCTGGTCTTGAACTCCTGACCTTGAGCGATCCTCCCGCCTTGGCCTCCCAGAATGCTAGGATTACAGGCGTGAGCCACCACGCCCGGCCTGCTTCCCCTTTTAACTCTAATGTATTAGTGGTTCCAATATTCTTCCTAATACCTAAGCATGATGTTTCTGAGTCATCCTTGATATTACCCAGATAATATACATATCCAATTAACCATCAAGACACGTGGATCCTACCTCTAAGTCTATTTCTCTGTTCTCCTTTTCACTTCCAGGTCTTCATAGACTGTTAAATGAAATCAAATTTAACCTCAGGGTGGGTCCATCTCAAGCCTTTCCTCAATTTAGTCACATCCTATTAACATATACTCCACAGACATACTCATGCAAATGTGCAAAATATGTATACTAAGATATTCACTGAAGCATTGTTTCTACAGGCAAATAACCAAAAATAATTTAAATATCCATGTTGACTAAAGTAAATTATGGTATTTCAATAAAATGAGTATCATGCAGCCATTAAAAGTAATTAACTGGTACATATAAAAAATTACCTATATCTACTGAAAAAGAAAAAGTCACAGTTACACTGATTCATATTATGTGTAATATATCATTTTCAAAAGGTTTTTACTCATTTCAAACACAACCTCATTCAAAAAGGCAACCATAAACTCATAAGGCTGGAAACTAAGAGCCATCTCCCATTTATTCTTCACATATATCCTAAGCTGCAGTGACAGCGACTTCTCATCTCCTGAACCAACAGCAGTACTTTCAAAGCCTGCAGTACTGTACGTATAGTCCCCTGGCCTCTCTTCCTCTTACCCCCAATTCCTACTCATCTTCAAGGCCCAAAGCCCAGTGGCAACTCCTGACAAGCCGCCTCCTTGTCTCACCTCCAAATCCCACGAAAAGCTGTCTCCCTCCTGTGCTGCTAGCAAGGCCTACCCTTGGTTCCTGCATTATCAGTCTCCCGGTGAGCTCAGGACCGGAACGCCACGCTGACACCCTTCTGACCCGAGGTCCCCAGCAATGAATGCCAGTAAACGAGAGCCGGGCACAGGAAGGGGAAGCCTGGCACTGGGAACCATGCCTTGATTTGTTCTTATGAATACCTAGACTTCGCAGTAATCTCGCCCACCTTCTGAACTTCTCCAGTGTGCTCTATCATCCTGAATTCTCACAACCGTACAACGGTTCAAGAACTACCCTGTTCCCAGTGTGCATCAGAAGAACTTCCGAGGATTGTAGTCCTCGGTACAAGGAGTAGGGCCAAAATTCATACCCAGTTCTGAATTCTGTAGCGCCACCTTAGACCGCCTCCCAATTGTTCTCCTTGGAAAAATACACGCAACTAATGCATGGCAAGCCCTGAAGAAACACGTTTTTAAATTTTTTAAAATATTAAATCGTGCGCTATTGTCTCAGGGCTGTAACGCGTGCGCCGACTCTCGCCTCTGCGGGCAGGACGCGGCGCACCTGAGGGACCCCGCGGACAGGACCCGGCAGTCAGGAAAAAGCGTACCTGAGAGGCCTGACGTACCTAGGAAGCCCCGCGAACCAGCAAGCACAGGGGAAAGCCGGCGTCTAAGCTGCAGACCGGCGTGCCAAGGTGATGCAACCACCTGACAGTGCGGAGCAAAAGGGAAGGGCCCCGCTCTGCATCAGCCAATGAGAGGGCGCCACCTGCACACGCAAACAAGCCAGGCGCCGATTGGCTTCACGGGTTCCTGGCCACGCCCACCAGCCCTGAGGGTGAGCCGCATGCGTGCTGGGAACCAATAACCTGCAGCGCTGACCAGGAGGTGGGGCTGGGTTTCTCTGCCGCTCGGATCTGATACCCTGTGGCAGACTGAGTCTTAAATCGCGATGGGGGACATCTGGGTGGGTGGTGGCGGGCTGGGAAGCGGCGCAGCCCATATTCTTCATCTTATGTTTGTCAGTGTTTATCTAACTGGACACTTAGGATCTGTTCATTTCACCACGTGTCAATGATACCTAAAATTTGTATCACCAAACAGAAACTTTCCGAGCAGCAGCATACTGAATTATACTGTGGGGCCGTGAGCAGCTAATCCCAAGACTGCTCCTGTAGTAAATGGCCATATGGAGTGATATAACAAAAGGGAAGGGCGGACCTGTCAACCAAGTTTAAAATTTTTATTGTATTTTGTTTAAAATGTTTCTTGTAATGAAAAACAATTTTTTTTAAATTTTATTTTATTTTTTTTAGAGACAGGGTCTCACTCTGTTGCCCAGGCTGGAATGCAATGATGCAATCATAGCTCCACTTTAACCTTGAACTCCTGGGCTCAAGCAATCCTCATTACTCAGCCTCCCAAGTAGCTAGGACTATAGGCACAGGCCAACACACCCAATTCATTTTTAAATTTTTAAATATATTTTAGAGATGGGGTCTTGGCTATGTTGCCCAGGCTGGTATGGAACTCTCGGCCTCAAGTGATCTTCCTGCCTTGGCCTCTCACAGTGCTGGGATTACAGGTGTGACCCATAGCACCCAGCCTGCATATTTACTTACTATCATTGCTATATGTCTGCCTGGTACTTTCCAGATCAGGTGAATAATAAAAGGAAGTCTGGAGCCATGCAAAGGGCAGTAGACCTCAGGCTTTGGCACCAGAGCCTCTGAAGGAAATTTTAAGCCTTGACAAATTGAGAATAGTTCTGTAACTGCCCATTTTATCCTTTAGAAGGACAGAAAACAATTGATCTGGCCTAAAACAGACAGAATGCATTTCCTTAGTTTAAGAATGTGCTGGCCGGGCGCGGTGGCTCACGCCTGTAATCCTAGCACTCTGGGAGG
>VBSM01000112.1:727732-738092 GCA_008086735.1 Cheirogaleus medius | reverse complement strand
AAAAAAAAAAAAAAAAAAAAAAGAATTAGGAAGAAAACCAGAAAGTTATAATACAAGGGAAGTAAAGTGAAGAGATTATCTCAAGAAAGAATGATCAACAGGGACAAATGCTATAGGTCAGCTGAAGAGGGTATTGTTGGAGACAATGCCACTGCACTTAGAGAACAAGTTGTTTATAGCTTTGAGGCCACATACCCAAAGAATTGTAAGGAGACAGACAAAAGTGGCAGAAGTTAATAACCTCTATATGTAGCTTCTAAACGTAGGCTATTCCCAAGATTCTGTTCATTCCTGTGTTTTCAACATGGAATTTTGAGTGAGAAAGTCAAGTGTCAGCTCTGAAACATAGTTGGTATAGGTCTCAGAGAATTTAATATAAGCCTCCCTGAACTTTGGTTTTCTGAAATGTACTATATTGATAATATTTACCTCAAAGAATTGGGAGATCAAATCAGAGATTATATTCAATAAAAAGCCAACTGCTACTGAATTAGATGTAATTATTCATTTCAAATTTAGAACTGAAAAAGAGATGGAATGGAAACTTGAAAACTGGCATGGTTAGAGGAATGACTTTTTTGGGACCCATGAGACATAACTACATCTGTAGAAAAAGGAAGGAGCTATAAGGAAAGGAAAGGATGAAAATGCAAGTGATAAAGGGCATAAGAGGAAGCATGAATGGTGAGGATTAAGATGTAGATTATATTATAATAACTCAGGAAGTAGAGAAAAAGAAGGTAAGTACACAAAGTTCTGAGGCTGGGAGAGGAAATCAAGGAGTTCATTCAAGGCTTACACATAGGAGGTAAGAGCTTTTGAAAAGGATAAGAGTAGAAGGTCTTGTAGATAAAGTTTAGAACTGCCGTGAAAAATGCTACAGGAAGTAAAAAAGAGTAGAATTAAAATGCTTATGAGAGCATCATTACTCTTAGGTACTTCCAAATAAGGATGAATTCAAGTAGAATAGCATTCAATGATACACTGCTTAAAAAAAAAAATCTGCACCCATCAGGCACACTAGAGGAAGGTGAACACATTTCCTTTTAGAAAGCCATAGGTGACGTAACTCTTTCATGGACTTAACCAGAATCTACCAATCGACTGACGTGGGCTATAGGTAGGAACCTCGCCTTTTCATCACACCATGGATGAGTGGAGGAAAATGGCACCTTTGGTGGACCCTATCTATTCCTGACCTTTCTGGCAGCTTCAAGTAATTATCTTTTCTTAAATAAATTAATACGTACAAACAAATAAGAAATATTAAGTTAATTAAATATTTGATTATATACTCTTCAATTCAATGTCTTGGGGTGCAGAATTTCTTCATGTGTTAAACAAAGGAGGTACACTAGATGATTTCTTATGGTCCCCCAGCTCTGACATCAGGACTGTTTGGACAATGAAGCATATACCTTCCTGTTCCTCTTCACTGTCACTTTCTAGAAATCGAGAGTCCATGCGAAATCTCTCATCGGTGCCAAAGTGTGACTGTAAATCCATGAGCTGCACAGACAAAGAACATACACAATTGATAGCCACATTCTCAAGAAATTGCTTCTAAAGATTACTATCCAAGTACACCTTCCCAGAGCACTTGCTCCCAAAATAAACATCCCAACATTGAAATGTGGATCAAGATCTGCCTGCATTAACCTATATTTAAGGACTATGTCAAAACATAAGGACATCTTGCAAGGTTTATTATTTTCAGTATTCACAAACCTTCTGTCCAGCTCTGCCCTCAAACTGAGGTTTAATTTTGAATCTATTACTATCATCTTCAGAATCAGATTCCTCATTATCACTGCTGTCAAACAGCTTCCCAGATGCTTTACCCACAGACACCTATGAGAAAAAACAATTATTAATAAATGAGTCAATCAACATGTCCTTCATAATGTAATCTTCTCCCTCACATTTAAAAACCAACAACCCTGGCGGGGCACAGTGGCTCACACCTATAATCTTAGCACTTTGGGAAGCCGAGGCAGGAGGATTGCTTGAGCCCAGGAATTGGAGACCAGCCTGAGAAACATAGCAAGACCCTATCTCTAAAAAAAATTAAAATTAAAAAAATAAAAAAATAAAATAAAAACCAACAACCCAGATGCATCTACCAGGAAGGCGTAGATGGCATGTCAGATGTTAACTCCTGTCTCAGTTATATCTAACTGGCCTCAAGGATCATTAATCCAGGGGCTCCTCATTACAGCCTGGATTTGGGAGGTAGTTATTATTACATGCAAGAACACTTTCTGCAGTGTTTCACTAATACTGATGTCATTTTGCAGATGATGTAGAGAATATAGGTTCATACGAGAGAAAATCTCCAAGACCCTATAGTCTCAGTGTGTGGTGGCTTGAGGAGCTCTGGGTCTCATAGAGGCTCTCAGGAAGATTTTATGTTGAGATTGGCAGTTGTGTGGAGGTCTTGGTGTGCAATAGACCGAAGTGGATCTGCAAAAGTAGACAAAGGCCCACAGGGACATCTGAACTTCTTACTTTCACCAGTTCCTCTCCTGGATGGCTCTGCTCCTGAGTGGATAATATCTCCTCTGTTTCACTTCCGCTGTCAGAACCGAAGATGATGTGCGTTGGCTTGTCCTCTGGATGACCATCCTAGGGAGGTCATCAAAAGCATTACATCTTACAATAACTAAACCTCAAACTGAACAATGTCCAAAGCTATCATCTGCTTCCCCTGCCAGGTCTACTTCCTGTCCTTTATCCATATCTGGTGAATGCCATCCTCATCCGTTTATTTGCCCGACGGAAACTTACGACTCCTGTTTCTCTCCCTATCAAGTGATCACCAAGTCCTATCAATTCAGCCTTCTTGGTATCTCTTAAATCTATTCCTATTGTCATTGGTTTTGGGTCTCAACTTCCCAAAGGCTCTCCCTGGTTCCTGATTTGACCCATTTAATTTGTTTTCATCATGGCCTAAAGGATCTCTCCCAAACAGAAGTCGCCAAACCTTTTCTGTAAAGGGCCAGAGGATAAGTATTCAGGCTTGCAGGCCACATACGGTCTCTGTCCTGTATTCAAAAACCATTTTTAACTTGAAGACCATACATAAATAGGCCATGGGCTATATGGCCAGTAAGCTGTAGTTCACCAACTCCTGTTCCAAAATAGACACAACTAATCTTCATTCCTTTGCTTAAAAATTTTCACTGTCTTTTCAGAGCCTTAAAAATAAAGTCTAACCTCTGTAGCCTCTTCACAACTCACTCCTTATTGCTCTTGCCTCATTTCTTGCCACCTCGCATTCTATAAACTTCAGTTACACTAATTGAAAATATTCACTATTGTACAGACTGTTTCTTTTTCCTGGAATGGCTTTCTTCTCCCTACCTACTCTCTCACCTGTGCCTGACCAACTCCTATTTATCCTTTCACACTACTCGGCTCAAGCTGAGGAAGCTCCCGACAGGCCTGATACTTCTCCTGCATCCTGCCAGGGCACAGGGACATACCCCTCTTTCTGCCCCATGGAACTGAACTGTGACTGTCTGCCACATCATGAACCAATAACTGCATAAGAGGCAGGACCACCATCCTCATTCTGTAAATCTGGCATTTACCGTACAGATGTACTTAACAACTGTTGGAAAAAGAACAAAGGTGCATTACAACAAATCTTGGCAAGACTTGGCAAGGTATAAATCATTTAGCAAGTGATTTATATGTAAATTGAGACACATTTGATATATTACTTAACTATATCAGTTACAGCTTCTAAACAGAATTATAGAGAAAATTTTAGATAAAAACAAATTAAATAAACATGTTTTCAGTAAACAGAGTTTAATCTCATTTCCTTTGGGATATACTACACAGGGTGAAAACACTTCTAACTCAAGGACACAAAACATGAAACTGGTAAACACTAAGACAATCAGCTCTTATGGGGCAGACCTACCTTCAGGGGAAGGAAAAGTGGCACTTTGAGAAAGTTCTTGTTAAATGTACAGATTGAAAATACACTCACCAAATTTGCCAGAGCATTATGCACCAGCTTCTTCTGCACTTCTTTTGCTCTTTGCCTTGCCTCCAAGGCTGCCAAACGCTTCTGGTTGTCTTCAGCTTGCTTATCCTTAGCACTCACATCTGAAGAATTACTAACAGAAAGTGAGAAGTCAGTTTTACTTTTCTGAGTGTCCTTCCTGGACAAGACCTTTGGTGATTTATTAAAAGATGTAAGGCTGTTTGAATCAGACCTTTCTTCCTCTGAAACTTTTGTCTTTGTGGTACTATGGCAACTATCTTTGTCAGAGCCTACCTTGTAAGTCTTTGCACTTAAACTTAAGGATTTCTTACTTTTTAATGGCAACAGACTAGAAATAGGATTTCTACTTCCCTTTTCTGAACTGTTGGAGGACACCACCTTGCAATCTGGACTCTCAAAAGTGGACTGTCTTTTTTGAAGCTGAATAAGGTTTGAGTCATTTGCCCTCTTTGCATGTTGGCATGGAGTCAGTTCATTTGATGAACCATTAGCATGTGGGGAACCATTTTCCATGGAAATGTTACTGGGACCCTCATGTTTCAAGGAATTCTGATCTTCATTTATATTGTTAGGTGCAACACTCCCTTTCAAGAATTTTTTAATTGATTCCTTTCCATAGAGACTGCTTATTCCCTTGAAAGCCTGAAATTTTGGTTTTAAGTTGTTTTCCTTTGGTTTCTGTTTACCACAAGTGTTCTCTCCTTCTAAAAGGGAAGCCACAATTTCCTCAGGATGAATACACTGTCGTCCTCTGTGGAAGCTATCAGGAGTCTTGGGGCTCTTGGAAACTCTGTCAAACTCGCAGTGGTTGGTGGATTCTAGGCCATCACTCTCGGTATCTTCATTTTGAACCTTCAGATCACTGCCAGCCAACTGTTCCAAATCAGCTAAAGTGAGATTCACACGGAGACAGTTTTTCATGATGGCATTATACTCCTTGTCTTCTTCAGATTCAGCTAATCCTGATGTAGAATCATCACCTTCACTGCTACTGGAGTCAGATGGAGATTTACAATTAAGAGGTTTCACTCCATGAGTGAGGGCTGACTTTATATTGTTTTTTCTTTTTTGTACTTTAATACAATGACCAGAAAGCTCAGAGTTTTCTCTATTTTTGAAAGAAGTTTTCTTGTAGATAGATTTTTCCATTTGTGAAAATTCTGTACTGTTTTTGACCTTATCGACATTTTTTTTCATTGCAATGATTTCATCTGTATCTCCTGAATCATATTCACAGTCATTTCCCATAATACCATTATCACTAACATGGCAAGAGACATTATTTTTGATATTTAAACCAGTTAAATGAAGTTTGTGAACATCTGATTTGAAGTCATCCCTTACAACTTCAAAGGGATCATCTCCAGATTCATTTACTGAGGACCATGCAGTTCTCCGTAAATTTTCCTCTTTTGCAATCATTGCTCTTAATTCATCTTCAGAATCAATATCATCATCAGACATCCTATTTCTCTTCCTAGCAGTTTCCAAGCCAGATGTCTGAAAAAGTACATTATTAAATTTTTGAGTATCAGGACAAAGTTCAGGGGGTGATTTATTAGGAGTAATGGAATCACAAGGTCTTTTTTGTGTAGCTTGTTGCTGTGTTAAGTATGGACTCTCTATCACCCAACTGGACCTTGGATTCATGGCTAGAGACCCAGTGGAACCTTTGTCCTTCGGCACTTTTATCATCTTCTTAGATGGGCCACGAAAGTCAGTGAACTCTCCTCGCCGTTTTTTACTCATAGGGTCATTGCCTCCTTCTATTTCCCAAGTGAGGTTGGATATAGGAATGGTATTTGGGAAATCCTCCCCTATTTTCTTTAGGTTGTGGCAGTATTTAGATGGATCATATTTTATGATGTTACCCAAAGTCAAGGAACAAAACTAGTTTTAGGAAAACCTATCAATCTGGTGAAACAAAGAATACTGTTTAATCTTGAGCAAGTCATTTATCTTCACTTACCTTCAGTTTCCTATCAAACAAAATGAGAACTGCACTAGGTGACCTTTCAGGGTCTAAGAAATTGTGCTTTTAAATACATTTCTCAAGTTAAAACCAAGTACCACTGCTATTAGCTGGCAGAAAATACTTGGACCATATGTAGATATTATAGCAAACCTGTTCAGATTATATTCTAAGCATACAGCCCCAGGACTGTATACCTAGCAGAGTTCTGGGTTCAGGGAACTCAGAAGGGCATGGTTAGATGACACATGGCCATTATTCTCAAACTCTTTTGGCCATTCCTCTCTTCTCAGTACTTACTCATCCTAGCTCTGATTCTCCTAGCTGAATGACATCCATTTCACATGAATTCACTCTCTGCAAGACAGTTTTTTTTGTTTGTTTGTTTGTTTTTTTGAGACAAGGTCTTGCTCTGTTACCTGGACTAGAGTGCAGTGACATCACAGCTCACTGCAACCATAAGCTCTTGTGCTCAAGCGATCCTCTTGCCTCAGCCCCCTGAGTAGCTGGGACTACAGGTGCACACCACCATGCCTGGCTAATTTTTTAAAAAAAATTTTATAGAGATGGGGTATCGCTATGTTGCTCAGGCTGGTCTCAAATTCCTGGGCTTAAGTGATCCTCCTGCCCCAGCCTCCCAAAGTGCTAGGATTACGGGTATGAGCCACCACACCTGGCCCACAAGACATTTTTTAGGTCTTTATTAGAAAGCTAATAATTCTTTACCAGGGCTGTTTTGTTGTTGACATTATCCAGAAAGATTCTATTTAATGTGAATGTGCTGTAATGATAACTGCCATTTGCTGAATCCCTAAAACATGAGTAGGCAAGTATTATTTAAGCTATTGCTCTTTTAAAGTTCCTTTGTTCATTTATTAGCTATTTAATACATGCCAATTATATGTGAAGTGTGCCAAAAATGGTCTATCATCTCTACTACCCTTTAACATCTACCCCTTGCTGTCAGTGGCTGCCACTGGTGGGAAGCCAGAAGATGAAGAGGAAAAAATCAATACTTCCTGACTTTGTGGCTCTATCATGGAGGGCAGAATTAGTAGCTATGGCCAGGGCTACTGGGACCTCAATTCAGGCAGTGGCCTCAGTGGCACAGTAGACATGGTCTCTTGAGGACACATCTTTTTGCTTCTCTATCCCCAAGGGTGGATGGGAGTGGTTTACTGCAGTTGTTAATCACTAGGCAACCTGACTATTAGCTTTTGGCTCCTCCAGCACTTTTTTAAACTAATTTCACATATTACATGCCTTCTGTTTGACATAACTGAACTGTTTCTGCTTCCCTAACTGAAACACAGGGTTAAGAGCTGAAGGGTATACCAAGAAAGGCCGCTGCTCAGAAGTCTATGACACCAGGTTTTGAAGTTCTTGGGCAATCTGACCTTATTGAATGGGTATCATTATTTGCTCTCTCTGGGTTCCATACTCTTTTTTACCCATCGTTCGTTCTCTTGCCTGTCTACATATTTTTATCTACTATTTTTCTCCTTCCAGGACTACTTCCTATCACTTTTCTATGATGTTAAAACATAACTCATTTCTTCTAGAAGTTTCTTTAAGGATGGCCCCTTGTTCTTTCATCCCATTTTAGCTCCTTTAGCAACAGCTTTGAATCAAAGTGCATCAAGAAGATGAATAAATTAATAAGCAAAACTGCTTCTTTGGCACTCAGCATTTGAATTTCTCCCCTCCCCCAAATGTTTAAAAATTTTTTTTATTTCAGAATATTATGGGGGTACAAATGTTTTGGTTACATGGATTGCTTTTGTACAGGCTGAGTCAAAGTATAAGTGTGCCCATCATCCAGATGGTGTATATTGTGCCCACTATGTGTGATTTCACTCATACCCTGAATTTCTTACTTGTATAAAACCTCACTCCACTCTCTCATTATTCTCTAAGTGTTTTACATATGTAGGTAAATACCTTGCTTAGCAATTGGGAAGATAATGCACTGCTTAATAAACAACTCAAGATTTACTGATAGAGGCTGTGAAATGCTAAAGGTATTTTGCCAATATCCATCACTAGCAAATAATAATTACTCTAAGAGGCCAATCATAAAGGATATTTTATGTTTATGTTGATTCTTGAGGTGAAGAACCGGTAAGACTCTTCCAAATTTACTCACAACCCAATTCTAAAAGAAAAAAAAAAAGAATTTATTTACTATATGTCACAAAGGAAAAAGATTACAACAACATTATAGAAATATGATTTTTAAAAATTGAACTCAACAGTGGGCTATGAACTCATGGTAGGCTATGATTCCTGTTGAGTTTAGTTTTCTGACAATGAAACAAGAGTTCTCAAAGAGAAAAACTGTGAGAGGAAATAAAAAAATAGGAAATTTGGAACAGCTATCAACCCAAGTAAGCCATGCAGGATGCTACACAAAAAACATTAGCCATTAAAAGGCAAATTAGGACTTGCCTGTATTCCTCACCACCTATGTTCCTTATACGTTCACCTTGGCCTGGGTTTTGATTTCTCTTTCTATAAAATGGTGGAGAACTATGCTTACTCAGAAGTTGTAAACACACCTTGAAAATCATAAAGCACTATCTATGTTATCTGCTTCAAAGCAAGGGAAAAAAGGCACCTGGCTTTAGATGTGACAGGTGCGATTACGTAGTCTCAGACGTCAGCTCTTGGGTTGGTTATCGCTACAGAGACTCACCTTGTGCCCTGGCACTTCTGTCCCTGGCACAGCTTTCATATGAAAATTCACCCCTTCCATCTTTTCTAACAAGTTGCTGTTGCCTGTTGTTGATTTTTCTCTTTTTGCTTTTGCTTCTTCTCTCTCTTGGGCCAATCTGCATTAAAGAGAAAATATAAATAAAAGAGTTTAAGTAATCAATCATGTAAAATGGTTATTTCCCTTCAGGTGACCCTAAATGAGCACTATAGTTATTTATAAAGTAAATAACTTTATAGTTTTAAAAACCAAAATAAAACAAAACTTTGTTAATAGCATAGTAGCTTATATAATTTTCAGAACATACAAGTAATATGTTTTCGTTGTAGAATATTGAAAAATACGGGAACATGAAGAAAACAAAATGTATTCCCTATCCCATATCCTATTGTTAACATTGTCTGCTTACTTCACCTCCATTCCATATGTAAATATGTACATTTTAAAATGTAATCCAGATAATACTCTAAATACAGTTGGGTACCCTTCATGTATCAACTTATCATCACATATTTTTTGAAAATATCACTGTAATTGCTGTATAACACACCATTACACAAAATTATCATAATTTATTGACCAGGCCCCTACTGCCAGCAACTGAGCAGTATAGGGCTGGACAGGATCAAGGGGCTTTTTCATCAGGGCTGTTAAACTAAAGCATAGAAATTTCTCTCCTCCTGGTCTGCCCACGCCAGTCAGGTTCCCTAAGCCCTAACATCCACTCCCACATCTGTGCTCTGCTCCAGCAGGTGTCCCAGCTCCCCTTCCTGGAAGACAGAGACCATGGATCACAAGCTCTCTCAATTTTCCCCTTTCAACTTATGTACTTTTGGAATTTTATGTATCCTTTCTCCCTTCACTCTCCATCAGGAAGAGGTGGCTTTCAGAGCGCAATTTGGTTAAGTCTTGATTATTTCACCTTCTTAATGAAGATGCCATCTCAACCATCCAATGCAAATTACCCCCACCTTACTCAGAACTGGACAACTGCACTGACCAGTCCTCACTGCCTCTGATTTGTCTCCGTTATGTTCCACCTCCCAGAATGGCCATGATATTCATGCTCCTCAGGCACATTGACACAGGTACTCCAAGGCAGCTGCACTGTGGGTGCACACTGCTCAGCATGGGGCCCCAGTGTCTGCACATAGTAAGCACTCAAGTATATTGAATGAATGGTACATGACCACCCTGTTCAGTAAGAGGCCTCCAGCTGAAGAACAAAATCAAATTCTCACCTTTTCCACAAGACAAGTCCCCTAAATCATGCCTCCAATAGGCTGCCTGCCACTTGTTTTAATCTGTATCTGCTCTTGGGACATTTCGCTGATTTAAAACAATCTCATCAACTCTCCTGGTTGCTCCATCTGTATATTCTTAGATTCTCTCTGATTTTGAAAGCTGCCAAACTAATATTTTTTTCTCTCAGATAATACCTTTAGGATTTTAAAAGCTCTAAAGGTTGTTACACAGTCTTGTTTTTAAATCACTTGTATAATTACTCTTATACCTCTCACACAGGGATCTCCTATTATCTTTATAACTTTGTACGATATTAGCATTAATAGATAATATCAACATAAACAATTTAGTAGTGTCTATTAAAATTTAAATGTGGATAAATCTAAGATTCAGCAACTCTTTTTTTTTTTTT
>VBSM01000112.1:701000-715304 GCA_008086735.1 Cheirogaleus medius | reverse complement strand
TTTTTTTTTTTTTGATATGTGAATGTTCATTTGTTCTAGCACCTTTTGTTGAAAAGACTATCCTTTCTCCATTGAATTGCATTTGTTCCTTTGTCAAAGATCAGTTGGATATATTTGTGTAAGGTTTTTTCTGGGCTGTGTATTCTGTTCTGTTGAACCATTTGTCTACTCTTTCACTAATTCCACATTCTTGGTTACTGTAGCTTTATAGTAAGTCTTAAAATTGGGTAGTTGAAATTCTCCAACTTTATTCTCCTTCGATATGGTGCTGGCTTTTCTGGATCTTTCACCTTTGCATATAAACTTGAGAATCCATTTGTCAGTATCCACAAAGTGACTTGCTGGGATGTAGATTGAATTGCATGAATCTATAAATCGAGTTGGGAAGAACTTACATCTTACAATATTGCAATATCTTACAATATTGCGTCTTCCTTAGCTGTTTATTTTTTAAATCCCAGATCCAATCCATGATCAGGCATTGCATTTAGATGTCATGTCTCTTTAGTCTCCTTTAATTTAGCCAACCTTTCTGTCCTTTATGACATTGACATCTTTTAAGGCCACTTGTATTATAGATTGTCCTTCAATTTGTGTTTTTCTTATAGTTTTCTCTTAATGAGATTCAGGATATATATTTTTGGTAGGAAAACTATGAAAATGATGTTTTGACTACTTATTGAACAGATCTTTCACCAGTCTTCCTATTTTGAGCCCGAAGTTCATTCCTGTTCATACTTACTTGGTTTTGCTGATTCAGAATGCCCTTCTGGTATTCTGCTGTGTAAATGAACTTACTTCTGGGATTTTCCCATTGCTGGCTTAGGTTTTAATTTTCCTGGATCTGCCAGGTCACTTCTACTTGTTCATGTGCTACCTACTTCATCCGTCTGATTTCCAGCTTCCAAAATTAGGTTGCTCTTATCCTTTCTGTTGTCTTTACTCTTGTAGAATTGTGCCCTTCTAAAAATAACTTCATTAGCAAAACTAGATGACTAAATAAAGTCAGAATAGTGCTTACCTTTTTGGGGTAGGGTATAGTCTGAGAAAGGACATGAGAGAAATTTATGGGTACTATATCATCTATATCATGATCTGAGTGGTAGTTACATGAGTAACCATATGTGTAAAAAAAATTACTGAGCTGTGTACTTAAGAACAGGACATTTTATGCATTTAAATGTATTCATGTTATACCTCAAAAATATCGTTTATCACTATCATTTTAGTGAAGTTTTGAGAGAGCAGAAAAAAACACATGAATTTAACAAACACAAGTTCTTTAACAAGAACTAGATAATGTTGAAAAATGAAAAACATTTAATAGTTAACTTGATTCAAACTTCTATAGGGTTATAATACTACATTTCTATTTCTTAACCTAATCTTTGGTGTAACTGAGAACTAGAAGTACAAGTTGTTAATCCTATTTTGCAAAGATAATCAATTTGGTGTACATTCTTCCAGATTTTTTCAATGCAATTACCAATGTACATTTTCATACATGTATTATAGACATACATACAAAATTAAATAGACATTTGAAGAAAATAGTTATTTGCAAACAAAATATTTATTTTTCTGCTTTACAGGTATAAAGAAAGTTCTACAGAGACACAGATTATCAGGAAATTGCCACATGGTTACATTTCAACTTGAATTTCAGATTCTGGAAATTCAGGTAAATTAAGGAGCATGTTATGATAACAGAGGTATTTATGCTATGAGGTAAACAAATCCCACACCCTAGCCTTGACCAGTGGCTGAGCTGAAGAGGAATTCATGAGTCAGGTCCTCCTTGTAGAACATTTATGCAGAGTGGTACCATTTTAAAAATATCCAGTATAAGTACTCCAGCAACTGCATATGGTAGAGTTGTTGCTGAAGCCATAGGTGCTTATTGTTGGGCAGATAGCATGATGCTCCTTGACTTCTCGTGCAAGCCTCTGAGGTTGTGGGAGCAGTTCTGAATGTCATCAGTAGTTAGCTGATATGCCAGCCATCTATTATCTATTAGTTATGTATTGCTGCTTAACAAATTTCCCCCAAATTTAGCATCTTAAAACAACCAAAAATACATTCATCCCTTGGTATCCATGGGAGATGGATTTCAAGATCGCCCACGATACCAAAACCCACAGATGCTCAAAATGGTGTAGTATTTGTACATAACCTATGTACATCCTCCTATACATTTTAAATCATCTCTAGGTTACTTATAATACCTAATACAATGTAAATGCTATGAAATTGTTGTTATAATGTATTGTTCAGGGAATAATAACAAGAAAACAAGTCTGTACATGTCCAGTATAGATGCAACCATCTATTTTTTTTCAAATATCTTTAATCTGAGGTTGGTTGAACTCAGATGTGGAACCCATGGATACAAAGGACCAACTGTATTTATTAATTATCTCTCCCATTTTCTGTGGGTCAGGAATTTGGGAGCAACTCAATTGGGTGTCCTTGCTTAGTACCTCGTGAGGTTCTGATCATCTGGAACCACAGCCAGAATGCTGCTTGGGGCTGGATGATCTTGCAGGTTGTCCTGGACTGCTGAGACACGACAGAGGAAGGAAGATACCTTTGGCTAACATAATATCAGGAAGCAGAAAAAACAAAGCAGACAAAATGAAAATGTGCTGCCCCATTGGCCAGAGTGGGGTGGAACAGGGCTCAGATACCTTCAAAGGCTGGGTCAGAGAAGAATAGGATCCAGGCATAATTTTGAGAAATGACCGAGGCTGGGCAGGTACTATGATGGCAGAAAGCAGTTTCAACCAGTTGATTTTGCCAGCTGGGCCTACAGGGAATGTGTGTAAAGAAGAGCAATGGAACAGGGAAGGACAAGCAGGCTGTCTTGACCTCAGCTCATCAGATAACTAAAATGAGTGTAGAGTAGTTGTCACAACCAAATCCTATGGACAAGCTGCCTGTTTATGCTCAGGGTCATGTGCTGGAATTCTCATCCTTATCCTTGTCAATATTTTCAACCACAAAAACAGCCCCAAGTTTACCATTTTGTATGAGACAGGAGTCAGTCATGGAATCAGGACCCTACCTCCTATCTCTAGTAGAATTACTAGGTCACAGGAAATGTTCATATCAATTCTTATTGATAGTGGCTAATTTCCTTCTAAAATGCTTTTACTGTTTTACACATTGAGCACATGTTTGCTGTAGAGACTGATAGAAAAAAATGGTGGAGACACAGCAACCTTATGTGTTCTAAAGTATTTTTAAAAAGCAGAATTTCCTGGCCAAACGCAGTGGCTGACACCTGTAATTCTAGCTCTCTGGGAGGCTGAGGCAGGAGGATTGCTTGAGCTCAGGAGTTTGAGACCAGCCTGAGCAAGAGCGAGACTCTATCTCTACTAAAAATAGAAAAATTAGCTGGGCATTGTGGCACATGCCTGTAGTCCCGGTTACTCGGGAGGCTGAGGCAAGAGGATTGCTTGAGCCCAGGAGTTAGAGGTTGCAGTGAGCTACAATGATGCCATTGTGCTCTACCCAGGGCAATAGAGCAAGACTCTGCCCCCCCCAAAAAAATGAAACAAAATTTCCACTAGATGGAGATGTTTAGCTATCAGAAAATTAAAAAATAATCTAAGTACTAAAACTTTTCTCAGTTTACAGAATATTATAATAAAATCATATTAATATAATATTTGACCTAAAAGTGATCTGAAATCATATTAATAAAATGTTAGAACCAAAAAATGCCCTTATGTATTATCTAGGTCAACCCTATTATTTTATAAGGAAATCTACTCAGAGAGTTTGAATGATTACCCATGTTGGTACAGCTATTGTTGTACAAGGTGGTTGGGATATAGAACTGGATTCCCCAGATTTACCGTCTGGTGTCATTAGTGCTATGTTTGTGAGGAGTTGCAAGACAATCAGAATTAACATGTATCAGCCTTCTGTAGTCCAGCCTTCTGTAGTCCAAGTCCATAATAAATGAGGGATGGTTGGGAGTTTGTGGGGAAAGCGGCAGATTAAGTATGTTTGCGTGACTTTTCTCTCTGGAACCCAATGAAATGAAGAAAATGATTAAAAAATAGGCACTTTTTTTAATGAAAGAGAATGTAATCCCATTATCACTGGCTCCAAAGAAAATCTGCCTGATGTTAATGACATTTGAACTCAAACACTGAAATCTGATACAAGGTGCTTCATGAGAGGTATATAAATTTTGCAAAGTTAATTCCTTAAAGATCTCTATCAGAAAATTAAAAAATAATCTAAAACTCTCAATTTACAGAATATTATAATCATAGACAATCATTTTGTAGAGAAGAATGAGAACTATGGGCATAAATTAAATGGACCATTGTAGGAAGGAATATGCTGCTGAGACTTACGTAGAGGCTTTGAGGTCAGGTTGTTTATAAGGTTCCTTCCCTTATTTACCAACTGGGGAGGAATGACCAGGTTAGCAGTAGCACAGGCAGGAGAGAGATGACAAAACGGTATCTTGAAGTCAGCTTTATAGTGGTTGAACAGAATCTATAACCCAACCAAAAGGGGAAGAGGGCAATAAATCTTTGCATTGAAGGGTGCCCATCCTAATGGGTGAAAGGCTGAAATCTAACATGTACCCACACATACTCAAACAAGAGACAAGATGTTCCCCGCAAATATTTTTTCTTTTTCTTCCCCTCCCCCCCTTTTTTGGTAACAGCTCTATTGAGATATAATTCACATATCATATAATGCATCCATTTAAAGTGTATAGTTTAGTAGTATTCAGAATTGTCCAACAACCAACACCACAGTCTATTTTAGGACATTTTCATCGCCTTAGAAAGAAACCCCATATTCTTTATCACTCTTCAATCCCCCCCCCTTTCTCTTGGCCTCATACAATTACTAACCTATTCTCTCTCTATGTATTTGCTTATCATATATGGTCTTGTGTGTCCAGCTTCTTTTAGTTAGCATATTTTCAAGGTTCATACATGTTGTAGTATGTATCACCTTCATATTTTTTTGGCTGAATAATATTCCATTGTGTGGCTATACCACATTTTTATTCTTTTCATCAGTTTATGGAAACATGTTGTTTTCTCTTTTTCACTGCTATGAATAATGTCGATGTAAATGTTTAAGTTTTTAAGTGGACATATGTTTCATTTTGGGGGGTATAGGAGTGGGATTACTGGGTCAGTTGGAACTACTAGATGATGTCGAACTAATGATGTCGAACATCTTTTTATGTGCTTACTGGCCATTCGTTTATTATCTTGAAGACATGTTTATTCAGATCCTTTGCCAAGTTTTTAATTGGGTTGTCTCTTTTTTTTAATTTAGTTGTAAGAATGCCTCTGGAATTCATGTTTTGATTAGATAGGGTGGTAAATGTGCACAGACTGCTTATTTAAACTGCAGCTACTCTTAACAATTCCCACTACTCCTTCAAGCAGATGAAAAACTAAACAAAGATTATAAACTGTCAATATCCATTACTTCAACAGCTCAGGCTATAAGGAAGCAAGTCAGATGTGTCCAGACAAATAGGGGAGTAATTCAAGGAGTATCCATTCACTCTAGTCTTCGGAAATAGCAAAAATTGCAAGATTTACTTCTGTTAATAACAAATAAGAGCCACAGAGTTCAAAGCACAAGGATGATACAGAGTTCTTCCATCACCATATTAGACACAGTAACCTAAAATCATGACAAAAATACTACCATGAAAAGAAAGAAAGTTAAGAAAATGCAAATAAATTCACTTTGGAAGAATTAATTCAGGAAATATAAGAACATGCTATATAAAAGCTGCTCTGACTCTCAAATCATGAAGAAAATTGAATAAGAGGAAAAGAAAGATGAAAGAAAAAGGAAGAATAAAATGATTATATTAATAGTACTGAAAACTACATTAGAAGTATAAAAAAGTGGAATATAGAGGATAGGCTTGGGAAAAATCACTTGTAAAAGCAATTGAAAAGAAGGTAATAAATCTGGAAGACAGACAGTAGAGAGCCAATATATGATTTTTCTAAAAACAAGAATAGCAAAAAAAGTAAAGAGAAATTATAGGCAAATATATAATAGAAGATATTTTACTAGAGTAAGAGAAAAACTTGAATTTGCAGATAAAAATAATTTATTTAATAGTCTCCATTATTGAGTATATAGTTGCTTTCTGGCTTTTTGTGATAATCAACACTGTTATGAATATCTTTATTCATGAGTCTTTATCTTTCATTTCTTATTACCGATAGATATTTTTTTTTTTTTTTTTTTGAGACAGAGTCTCACTCTGTTCCCTGGGCTAGAGTGCCATGGTGTCAGCCTAGCTCACAGCAACCTCAGACTCCTGGGCTCAAGCGATCCTTCTGCCTCAGCCTCCCGAGTAACTGAGACTACAGGCATGCTCCACCATGCCCGGCTAATTTTTTTTTCTATATATTTTTAGCTGTACAATTAACTTCTTTCTATTTTTGGTAGAAAGGGGGTCTCGCTCTTGCTCAGGCTGGTCTCGAATTAATTCCTGAGCTCAAACGATCTGCCTTCCAGAGTGCTAGGATTACAGGGGTGAGTCACCATGCTGGGCCTATGGATAGATTCTTGAAGTCAAATTGCTGGGACAGAGCATATGAATATCTTAAGTTATGCATTGTTAGAATGATTTTTAAATAGGTTATGCCAGGTTTGAGTGTATTTACCAGCCTCAACGTTTTTGTAGTCGTTGCTCATTTTATAGGTAAAAATGTCATCTCATTGTTTTAATTTACAATTATTCCTAGTGAGATTGAATTTATTTTACATGTAAATTGTTTTTCACCTCTGAATTTTTAGTTCATATCCTTTGCTTTTTTCTTTTCAGTTTTCATTGTCTCTTTGTCATGTTTATCGTAAATATTATCCTCAGTTTATTGCTTCTCTTTTATTGTAAGGTCATTTTTTTACTTAGATATTTTGAGTTTTTATGTAATCATTAGCTATTTTTTAGTTGTTTGCTTAGAAAGTTTTCCCTCATTTAATAATAAAAAGTTTATATTTCGTCGTAGTATTTTATGATTTCCATGTTTAATTCATTTGGAGTTCATTTTGGTTTTTGGTATGAAGTAAGGATCTAATTTCATTCTTTTAACAAATAGCCACTATTTCCAGTATCATTTCTTATGTAGTTTTAAAGTATTTTTGTCTTATTTTATTTTTAAAGTTTACTGTGCTTTGATACATAAACTTTTTATCTTTATTTTAGAATAAAGAGAGATTATCTTCTGTTACTACCGACCTGAACATAGTAATGGAGCCCACAGAATGTTCAGAATTAAGTGAATTTGTGTCTAGGTAAGCTATGTTAGAAATTTGTTTTTTAGGGACTGTTTTCACTCTACAGTTTTAAGTTTACCTTTCCTTGGTAAGTAAATAAGTCTTCTCTGAAAGCATAACACGGTTTTTATGGCTTATATTTAAGCCTGTATTTGCCACATTTGTCATTTTGTCATTTGGTATATATTACCAGTTTGTTTCAAATGGTCCAGTACTGTTGGAATAGTAATGTCAAAGTTTGCTGCTAATTCCCACATAGGTTGAGATGGATTTTCTTCCACTACAGCTTTCAGCTCATCATTAACCACCTTGGTCTCAGGTTGCCCACATGGCTTATTTTCAAGATTAAAATCACCAGAACTGGAACTTCTCAAACCTTCGACATACTGTGTGTTCATTAGCCACATACTTCCCAAACACTTGGTTGATATTTTGAGCTGTCTGTGCTGCATTTGTTCCACGACAGAACTCATATTAAAAAATAACACGAATCTTTGACTTATCCATGTTTTCACAAAATTGTTCAAAAAAAATTTGAAAGATAATTACAAGCCAAACCATGCATTTGAAAGAATGAGGATGTACCTTCACAATCAAAATAAAACAAGAAGTGTTAACGTGAAATGTCAGAGATATCAACTGTCAAACTTAGTACTTAAGGAAATTGGACATTTCATACTTAATGCCCTAATACTTTATTTCAAGTTCTCTATGTGCTGGACATTAAAATTAAAATGTGAGCAAAAACAGATATAATCTTCAATCTTCTTGGAATTGATAGTGTAGTGGAGAAGTCAGATATTAATTAAATAATTGCAGAAATCTAAAATTATGGCTGTGTTAAATGCTACAAAGAAGAGTTACATGATGTTGAAGCATATATCAGGAATTCGAATATCAAGGAGAACCTGAAATGATTTTCCAAAGATTGGGCTGACATCTGAAAAATGAGTAGGTGTGAACTAACAAAGAGGTCCTAAATAGAGGGAATAGCTTTGCCCTGGCACTGTGCCAGAAAGGAGCATGGCATCTGTGAGCAACTGACAGGGGGCCAGCTTGACAGAAGAGGGCGAGAGACCAGCAGTGTGGTATAAGAGGAGGCTAGGAA
Source organism: Cheirogaleus medius (assembly GCA_008086735.1). Lineage (NCBI taxonomy): Eukaryota > Metazoa > Chordata > Mammalia > Primates > Cheirogaleidae > Cheirogaleus > Cheirogaleus medius. Next base: position 706,903 of record VBSM01000112.1, on the reverse strand, counting down.
AGTAGGTTAGGTCCATACTATGGGGAATTTGGTATAAGGAGTTTGATCATAGTCCTAAGAACTACTGAAAGGTTTTGAGCAGGGCCTGAGGAAGGCAGAAGTATGACATCCTAGAAAGAATTATTCTGGATGCTGTAGGGAGAATGGATTGAAGCAGTGTAATAGTGAATACAGGTGAGTCAATGACTGGCCTATTAAAACAGTTCAAGCAAGAGAAGTTTATAGTTTGGTCTAGAATGATGGTAGTTAGCTGGATGGATTTGGGGAATACTTAGGAAGCAAAATTTAGTGGCATGGGATTGGTTGAATAAAAGGGATCTGGGGTCCTTCAAAGGGGATAATTCCTTGATGATGGTAGTCCTGGTTGCTGAGAAAGGAAGGTTGGAAGAGGACCATGTCAGGTGAGATGATGACTTCATTTTGGACATGTGGGCCTTGAGTTCCTGTGAAACATGAAATTAAAATGTGAAGGAGGCCTCAGCACAGAAGAGGTGTGGATAGGAGAACACTGGAATTATCTTCTAGTGGGTAAAAATTAAAGCCTTTGACAGAAATGAGATTGCCTGTGGAGGGAATATAGAGTCAAAGTAGGAGAAGGCCTAGAACTGAGCCTTGGGGAATTCTAAAATGTGCTGTCTGAATAGAAGGGAAGGATCCTATAAAGGAACTGTTTGAGAGGTAAGAGGAAAACCAAAAATGTGTTGTGTCATGGCAGAGATCACATATTTCCTTTTGTTCAGACCATACTTTGGAAGTAGCATCTGCTATTTGGAAATTACAAAAGGAAGAATAGTGGTGTGATATCTGTCCCTTTTTAGTAATGGGCATGTTATAGTTACTCAAATAAATATTTGATCTCAGCCTTTTGGGTGATTCTCTTAGGCCGGGTTCCCATTTTGTGGAGATGGACTGGTATTTTAGAAAGGGTGCTGAACATAGGTCAGAAGACCTGGATTTTAGTTTAGACTCTTTGACCTTGTATAAGTCACTTCCCCTTTTCAAGTTTCTTTCTTCTTTATCTCTGCTGTTATGCAATTTAAATATTATATACCTATGTGAATTCATTTTTAATTTCTTATTATAGATCTGTAGTTTTTCAGACTGAGGATTATGATATCTTTAGTTTTTGAAAAATTCTTAGTCATTATTTCATTGACTCTACCCTGATCTTGTCTTGTCTCTACCCTGATCTTCCCTTACCACCTCACTTAAATAACAAACATTTCACATGTAGTATAAAAACAATAGTATACTTCCCATTTCTTCTTTCTCAACCATTGTGCACTTATTGTCATAAACTTTTACATGTTATGAATGCGTCAGTGCATTGTTACTATTTTTGTTTTAGACTATGAATTTTTAAGGCAATTAAAATAAGAAAAACCATATTTTTGTATATTTATCTTCATTTTTACATTTTCAACATTCTTCATTTCTTTGTGATGATTCAGGTTATTAACTGATAAACTCCTTCCTTAAGAACTTCCTTTAACATTTCTTATTGTGCTGGTCTATTGGTCATCGATTCTATCAGCTTTTGTTTCTCTGGAAAAGTCTTAATTTTGCCTTCATGTTTTGAAAGATATTTTTGCTGGCTGTAGAATTCTGGGTTGACAGTTTTTTTTTCTTTCAGATCTTTGCGTAGGTTGCAACAAGAAGTCTGCTGTGATTATTAATATGTCTTGTATGTGTGTTTGAGGGCTGCCTTAAATCATTCTCCCCTTAATTTTGCTCTTCCACAGTTTGAATGTGCTAAGTCTAGGATATATTTGTGTAAAAATTCTCAAGCATATATTTTCAAATATTTATTTTGCCCTCTGCCACTCTGATTACATGCGTGTTAGACCATTTGTTGCATTGTCCCAGTATTTGGATGCTCTGTTCTATTTCTTTCACTTTTTTTTCCATATGTGTTTCAGTTTGAATAATTTCTGTTAACTTATCTGCAAGTTCACAGAAGTATAGTCTGCAAGTGAGCTCACTGAGGGAATTCTTCACCTCTCTTATAATGTTTTTTATTTCTAGCATTTCCATATTTTACTGTATAGATGTACCAGAGTTTGTTTTTCCATTCACCTATTAAAGGACATTTGGCTTATTTTCAGTTTTTGGTGAATACGTTATAGCATATTACAGTGTATAATATAGCATATTATCCCTGTACATATATGTATGTGTGTGTGCCTTTATATACATACCCATATATTCATACTGCTATAAATATTGACTAGAGGTTTTTGTGTGAATATAAGTTTTCTTTTCTCTAGGCTAAATAACCAGAAGTGAAGTTGCTGAGTTATATAAGGGTATGTTTAAATTTATAATAAACTACCAAACTTTTCCAGAACAACCACACTATTTTGCATTCCTACCAGTAATGTATTAGAGTGACTGATAATATTTTAGTGAATTAACTTATGACATTCACCTAATTTTAGACCTAACATTCCTAGGAATTTATTTTGAGAATAAAATTTAAGAATTTTTATCCTAAATTTCTCTTTATGTTTTGCTTTATACTTAAGAAGGAGACATTTGAAGTTATTTTCGTTTTATGACTACTTTAGTTGAAATTGAAATGTGTTACTGCCAACATTTTGTGAAAGAAATCCATGACATCTGTTTTATATTTAGTGAAGTTTGGACTTTGCTTAGGAAAAATAGATAAATTACAGTCACTCTTACAACTGTTAAGAGCCAACACTCACACCCGCACACAAAATTTCTTTCTATAATGGAAAACTCTATGTGCTGTAATACAGTTCCTTTATGAGGATGCAAATGGGGAAATGAAAGAATTGTGAATCTTTTAAAGTTCTTTTTAAAAGAACAATCTCGTCCCCTCTCCAAGTGTGTGTGTGTGTGTGTGTGTACGTGTACGCATGTGCGCTTAAACTTTGGTCATTGTAGCTTTTAAGATTATTTTCTTGGCTCATTCCCCCCATCACATGATTAAGAGTTTATTTTTTGCTCACTTGTTTGATGGAGAATGAAATGTCATACCACTTTTGCCTATAAGCTCTAATGAAGTAACTGTTGATGTTTGAAGGCCTATATTCTTTGGAGAGTCATTTGTTTTTTCAGGTGTTAAAACAGATATTTTTAATAGTTATCAGACCAAGTTTTAACACTTACTCTCCAGTGTTCTTGTAACCTTAAGCAGCTGTGTGTTAATTCAGCTGTTCTTTTGTTTTCTGTGTATCCACTTTGTTTTTTTATTTCTTTTTTACTTTTTCTTGCCTTCTTTTGGATTATTTAAAATTATTTTCCTATTACTGTGTCAAAATACTCAGGACATAAAACTTACCACCTCAACCATTTTAAAGTGTACAGTTCAGTGGTATTACATTCATTAATAATATTATGCCGCCATCACAACTATACCTCTATACCTCTTTTCAGTTTATGAAACTGACACTCTTTACCCATTAAATAATAACTCTTCTTTCCTTTCTCCTCCCACCCCCTAGCAACCACTATTCTACTTTTTGTCTATATGATTCTGACTATTTTAAGTACCTCATATAAGTGAAATAATACAATATTTATCTTTTTACAGTGGCTTATTTCACTGAGCATCATTTTCTCAAGGTTCATCCATGTATCATGTCAGAATTTCCTTCCTTCCTTTTTTTTTTTTTTTTTTTACATCACACAAGCTTTATTTGCACCATCTATGTAAGATAATTCTGTGATTCTGTCCCATTGAGAGAAGAGGGCCTTTTATGACTGTTACTGAACTGTAAATAAACATAATTACAACTCAAACTTACAAACTGTTGACTAAATAATTCCTTTACTCCTATGTTAGTTATGATCATCAGAAAAGAAAGGCTTTTCCTTATCCACACAGCTGCAGCCCCTTCACTGGTACTGCAGCGCTCTGGAAAATATGCCTTCAGGCTTCCCATTCCCCAAGGCAGCAGGAAATCCTCTTGGTCAAAGCAGCCAAAGATTTAAAAGTCTTTGGTTCAAAGATGGCTAGATCTGCAAGTACTTTCCTGTCGAGCTCCATTTGACAATTAAATTGACAGTGAACACTGGGTTCTTAAGGCCATGTTCTTGGGAGTCAGCTGTAATTTGATTAATTCAGAGTGACCTCATGTTCCTCTTCTTCAGTCTTTGGACTTTAGTGCATTTCACAAAGGCTCTAGTAACAACTCTTATGGTCAACCTGTAACAGCAATTCTTCCAGAAGTGCTGAGTGTACTTCAGTACCTTCTAGATGCAACAGTAGTGGTAGGTGATGTGGTTCCTCAGACAGAGCTACACCATGGGGAAGACCATCATGCCTTCAGACAGCTTATCGGCTCACTACTCCTCCTTCCTTTTTAAGGCTGAATAATATTCCATTGTGTGAGTGTGTATATATATATAGATATACACACACACACCACATTTTGCTTATCTCTTTAATCTGTCTGTAGACACTTGAGTGGTTTCCATGTTCTACCTATTGTGAATAATGCTGCTACGAACATGAGTGTACAAGTATCTCTTTGAGACCCTGCTTTCAAATATTTTGGGTATATACCCAAAAGTGGAATTGCTGGATCATATGATAATTCTATATTTAATTTTTTAAGGAATTGCCACATTGTTTTCCACAGCAGCTATCTGTAGTTGTTGGGTAGACTGTTCGATAGATGTCTGTTAGATCTAGTTGCTTTATTGTGTTAAGTCCTCTATTTTCTTCTGATTATTCTATTCATCATTTTATTTATTTATGTATTTATGTATTTATTTATTTATTTTTGAGACAGAGTCTTGCTCTGTTGCCCAGGCTAGAGTGCCGTGGCGTCAGCTTAGCTCACAGCAACCTCAAACTCCTGGGCTCAAGCAAGCCTTCTGCCTCAGCCTCCCAAGTAGCAGGGACTACAGGCATGCGCCACCATACCTGGATAATTTTTTCTATGTATTTTTAGTTGTCCAGCTAATTTCTTTCTATTTTTAGTAGAGATGGGGGTCTCACTCTTGCTCAGGCTGGTCTTGAACTCCTGACCTTGAGCGATCCTCCCACCTCGGCCTCCCAGAGTGCTAGGATTACAGGTGTGAGCCACCACAGCCGGCCTGTTCTATTCATTATTGAGAGTTGAATATTGAACTCTATTTGTTGAACTATTTCTCCCTCCAATTTGTTCAATTTTCGCTTCATATATTTTGATGGTCTATTATTACATGTGTAAATGCTTACAAGTGTTATATATTTTTGATCTATGGAAGCTTTTAGGAGTATAAGCATATCTCAGAGATATTACAGGTTCTGTTCCAGACCACCACAATATGGTGAATATTGCAACACAATGAGTCACACAAACATTTTGGTTTCCCAGTGTTTATAAAAGTTATGTTTATACTGTACTATCTATAGTCTATTAAGTATGCAATAGCATTATGTCTTAAAAAAAATGTTATATTTTATATTGGGGCAGTTCATGGCATCCCAAAACAATTACAATAGTAACGGCAAAGAAGACTGATCACAGATCATCATAACAGATATAAGAATAATGGAAATGTTTGAAATCTTGCAAGAATTGCCAAAATGTGACACAGATATGAATTGAGAACATGCTGTTGGAAAAATAGCACCAATAGACTTGCTTGACATTGGGGTTGCCATAAACCTACAATTTGAAAAAAATGCAATATCCGTGAAGCACAAATAAAGCGCAGTGTAATGGGGTATCCCTTTATATAATGATGTTCTTTGTCTCTTGTAACCTTTTTTGATTTAAAGTCTGTTTTGTATAGCTACTCCTGCTGTCTTTTGGTTACTATTTGCATGGAATATCTTTTCCCATTCTTTACTTTTCAATCTATTTTTGTCTACATCTAAAGTGAAATTCTCAATAAACATATGAAAAAATGCTCAACATCTCTAATCATCAGGGAAATGCAAA
>VBSM01000112.1:672327-700900 GCA_008086735.1 Cheirogaleus medius | reverse complement strand
CAAAAAAAAAAAAAAAATAAATAAAGTGAAATTCTTCTAGACAACAAATAGTTGGATCATGTTTTATATCCAGTCTTTGCCTTTTGGTTAGAGAATTTAATCCATTTACATTTGATGTAATTACTAATAAGTTGGGACTGACTTCTGTCATTTTACTGTTTGTTTTCTGTGCTTTATAGCTTTTTTGTTCCTCATTTTCTTTATTACTATCTTCTTGTGTATTTAGTTGATTTTTTTGTACTGAAATGTTTAAATTCTTATTTCCATTTGTGTATATTCTGTGGCTATTTTTCTTTTTGTTTGCCCATAGGGATTACATTTAACATTCTAAAATTATAATGCTAATTTTTTATACCAGCTTAACTTCAATAACTTAGAAGAACTGTGTTCCTTTATAGCTATGTCCCCAACTTTTTCAGTTATTGATGTCACAAAATTATTTATATGTTGTGTGCCCTGAAATGCAAGATAATAATTCTTTGAATTGCACTAGTGTCTTAAATTATGTAGAAAACTATATGTGGAGTCACAAGTGAAAATTACAATAATATTAGCTTTTGGACTAATAATTGTTTTTTAAAAAATGGATTAGTCTTTAAAATCATGTAGAAAACAAAAAGTAGAGTTATAAACTATTGTTACAAAAATACTAGCTTTTATAACTGCCATATGTTTACCTTTATCGAATCTTTATTTCTTCATATGGCTTCACGTTTCTAATATCCTTTGATTTCACTCTACAGGACTCCCTTGACCATTTTTTGCAGGAAATGTCTAATAAAAAATTCCCTCAGCTCTTAATGTGAGAATGTCTTAATTTCTTCCTTACTTTTGAAGGACAGTTTTGTAGGATATAAGATTCTTGGTTGACAGTTTTTGGTTGTTTTTTTTTTTCCTTTTAGCACTTTGAATATATTAGCGCACTGCCTTCTGGCATCTGAAGTTTCTAATGAAAAATCTTTTAATCATTTTATTGAGGATCCCTTGTATGTGGTGGGTTATTTTTCTCTTGCTGCTTTAAAAATTCTCTCCTTGTCTTTGGATTTTGACAGTTTGATTATAATGTTTCTCAATGTGGATCTCTTTGAGTTCACCTTACTTGGAGTTCTTTGAGCTGCTTGGATGTTTATATTTATATCTTTCATCAAATTTGGGACAGTTTCAGTCATTATTCCATCACATATTCTCTCTACTTCTTTCTGTTTTCTTTGTTTGGGACTTCCACAATGCATAAGTTGGTCTTCTTCATGGTGTCCCATAGTTTCCTTACACTCTGTTCACTTTTCTTTCATCTTTTTCTTTTTGTTTCTGAGACTTGATAATTTCCCTTGTCCTGTCTCCAAGATTGCTGTTGCTTTCTTCTGCTTATTCAAATCTGCCTTTGAATCCCTCGGTGAATATTTTGTTTCAGTTATTATACTTTTCAGCTCCAGAATTTCTTTTTGGTTTCTTTTTAGGTTTCTGCCTCCTTATCGATATTTCTGTTTTGTTCATACAGCATCTTCTTAGCATTCTCCACATCTTTCTTTAGTACTGTAAGCATTTTTAAGACAGTTGTTATAAAGTCTTTTTGTAGGAGATCTGCCATCAGGATTTTTTCAGAGACAATGTTGATTGATTTATTTTTTTTCACTTGACTAGGCCATACTTTTGTGTTCCTTTGTATGCCTTATGATTTCTTTTGTTGAAAGGTACTCATTTGAATCAAATAATGTGGTAACTCTGAAAATCAGATTCTCTCTTTTCCCCAGGGTTTTCTGGTTTTTTGTTTGTTTGTTTGTTTGTTTTATTTTGTTTTGTCTTTTGGTCATTGTTTTTGTTTATCTATCTATTTATATTTTTATAGACTGTCTCTGGGCCAAGGATCAACCTGAGGTTTAAACTTAAGGTCCTCTCAGTTCTTTTCTGAGTCTGAAACATTCCGTGGATATGCACTGTCACTTTCTGAACTTCCCCTTATATGCAGTTGTTTGTCAATGTCCTAGTCTTGATTGGCTCCTAAAAAGGGAAAAAAAGAAAAACAAAGGTGGGAGAAAAGCGGCTCTGATCCTTTCAGTCCCCTCGAAGAAGTCACTTCAGCTGGAGGAGGCTGGGCTTGCCACAGTGTGGGAATGTGTAGCCACAGTGGCTTCCTGACCTTTGTCTGTGCTCCATGATCAGCAGCAACAATCAACAATCAGCACACTGATCCCTCATATTTTGAGGACAGTCCTTTTTAGAATTTTTTTTTTTTTTTCTCGCTTTGGCTGCCCTACAAGCTATGTGTAAGCTGCTTCAGGAACACACACATAACTGCCTGCCAGGGGGGTTGGGGGTCGAGGAATGGGTAGCTGCTATAGTGGTTAGAACTGAAATTCACTGAAATTAGCCACAAGTTACTATCTAAACCATCCCCGAATGTAGAAAGCCTTAGATAGACTCTAGAATTCCAAAATGGTTACAGCAGAGAGATTCTGCCAGTAGAATTGTTTTCTCGGTTGGAGAAATGGAATTCTGGTGCTTCTAATTATATTCATCTTTTCAAAATCCTCTTCTTTAAATATATTTTAATATTCCATTTAAATTTATTTATTGACTTTTTGGCTATATCTTTGTTATTTTGTATTGGCTTCTATAGAGGTTACAACATATGTAATCTAACTTTTAACATCTACTTAGATTTAATACTTTACTACTGCAAATATAGTTCTGTAGTTCTTTAAGCATACAGATCATTTTTCTTCTTTGCTTCATGTTATAGTTTTCATATGAATTATAATATATTCATATGTATGCACTGAAAACCCCATTAAATAACATTATAATTTTTTACTTTCAACTGTCACACATAATTTAAATGACTTAAGAGAAGGCTAATAGTTTGTTATATTTACTCAGATTTTTACTGTTTCTGTTGCTGTTCCTGATGGAAACTTTTTAGGATACATTGCATATATCCTGGCTGTGTTCCCCTAAATACTTAAGTGTGCATTTTTAAGTGTAGAGATATTCCCTTATATAATCACAGTGCAGTGATGGACTTTATAAATTGACACTGATATTATACTTTTATCTAATATGCTATCCATATTGCAATTTCATTAGTAGATCTCATAATATTCTTTATTGCATATTCTTCCCTCCTGCAGTACATGATCTAATCTAAGGTCACATATTGCATTTAGTTGCCATGTCTCTTTAGCTTCTTTTACTCTGAAATGATTCCATAGCATTTCTTTGCCATTTTTGACTTTGTCATCTTTAAAAAATAAAGTTCTTCCTACCTTTTATTCCCAGTAAAATGTTCCTTATTTTGTCTTTTTCTGATCTTTTCTTGTGATCCACTGATGTTATGCATTCTTGGGCAAATTCTATATAGGTGATGTTTTGTCCTCCTCAGCATATCTAGCCTTCATAGGTATATTAATTTCAATCACTCAGTGAAACAGTTGCCTTATTTCTCCACTGTATGATTACTATTTTTTTCTCCCTTGAAACTAATATGCAGTCTGTGGGGACACACTTTATGACCATACGGTTATTACTCTGTTAAAATTTCTTCCTCAATTTAGCATCCACTGATGATTCTTGCCTGATCCGCTCTTTACTGTGATGACTTTTCAACTCTAGCACTTTCTTCACGTTTCTAAGTAGACACTTGGCATTATGCTTAAGAAGTAGATCTTCATACTCTGCTATGTACGTGTGTGTATGTATCTATTTATTAGATTCATTCATTACTATTTTTTTCAATGATTTATAATTCCTTACTCTTCTTATTTATTTTGGTGCTCAAAGTATTCCAGATTTGACCAGTGGAAATCTCTTTAAGCTGGCTCTTGAATCTACATGATAATCCCTCATCATATTTTTGAGCATTTCCTTATATTCTGGTGTTAAAAGATTTTCCAGGCTCACAACAAACTTCTGCACCAGCCTGGATTCAGCCATTTCTCTGAGAAATCGTAGTTCCTTTTAGTAGGGAATGGTATTAGAGACTATGATCTGGCACTAAATGTGCTCATTGCTATTGCTTCTAGGTTCTTTCAGAAGACAGAACTAGGAAATATGTGCTTATACATACATATACACAAACCTATAAATAAGAAATCATTTTTATATATGTGTGTGTATATACAGTCATGTGTTGCATAACAATGTTTTAGTCAATTATGGACTGCATATACAAAGGTAGTCTCATAAAATTCTATCATATTTTTACTGTACCTTTTCTATGTGTAGATGCACAAATGCTTACCATTGTGTTACAATTGCCTATAGTATTTAGTACAGTAACAAACTGCAGAGCTTTGTAGTCTAGGAGCAATAGGCTATAACACATAGCCTAGGTAAGTAGTGGACTATCATCTAGGTTTGTGTAAGTATACTCTATGATGTCCCCACAACAAAGATGTCACTTGATAGTGCATTTCTCAGAATATATTCCTGTCCTTAAGTGACGCATGGCTATAAATATATATATACACACAAAATCATGGGTTTACACCGATGCCTCCAATTCTAATCTATCCCCATGGTGTTTGTTATACCTACTACCATTTCACATTCATGTATTTCTTCTTCCACAATGAAAAACTTTGCTCCTAACGATACCAACACATTTATTTATTTGCTTGGTCCTATCGTTGTTGTTGTTTGGGTTTTTTTTTTGGTTTTTTTTTTTGTAGTGAAAATCTGCTTGTAATGGATTGTTTTAGCCTTTTCTATGTTTCTGGTATTAAAAGTCTTTATCTCATCTTTGTTTTTGAAGAATACTTCTCTGGATATAGAATTTTTGGTTGACTATTTTGGTTTTGGTTTTTTTCTTCTGAGTACTTTAAAGATATTTCTCTATTTGTCTTATGGCTTAACAGTAAATCTGACGTGATTCTTCTCTTTGTTGACTAGTACGGATGGAACTTGGTTATAACTTTGTTGTGGTGGTGGTTATACAACTCTATTCATTTGACAGAAATCATAAAACTAAATACCAAAAAGAGTGAATTTTACTGTATCTAAATTTAAAAATAAATATGTGTGTGTTTAAAGCATACTTTGCACTGTATTAGTCTCTAAGAATACAATGATGAACAAGATAGGTTCTGATTTTATGAAGCTTATAAACTAGCATATGAGCAAACCCAATAATATGTGGTAATTGATGATAGAATAAAAGCTGTGGGTAAATAAGTGCATACAGTATCTACTCTAGGTGACAATGAGGGATGGTACTAGCTCTAAGTCACCTAGCAGAATGCCTTGTACATATTTGGTACTCAAATAGTTGTTGAATGAATCATCCAGCAAACAGTTGAAAGTATAAGACTGAAGTTGAGCAGAGACCAGATAGACAAGGCAGTCGAATTCCTTGATTCAACAGTTATTTGTTACCTATTCTACGGCAAGCATTGGCGTATGTGCTTAATATGTAGCAGCGAACAAAAGAAAAATCCCTTTCTTTATAAACTCAAAAGGCTTATTTTCTAGTAGGGGAGACAGACAATAAACAAAACAAATGTGTAAAATAAATAATACATTAGATATCGATAAGTGGTGTGAAGAAAATAAAATAGGATGGGAGATTATGATGCATAGAAGGAAGGAAGGTATTCATTTTTAAATAGCATGGTCTAGGAAGGCCTCATTGAGAACGTGACATGTGAGTATATTAAGGAGATTGCCTGGCCTAATTGTACCCAGTTGGTTATCAACTTTAGGTACTCTCAAGAATGTATTAAATTCTGCCTTGTATTATAATCACTCAGTATGTATATCTTATTCTAGTGTAAATTACAAAGTCGTAATAATAAAGATGATGTACCCTAATAGCATAACATATTTCATTAATTTTTTTTCTTAAATTAATAACTAACAGCATTGAATTAGGAAAGATATTTAATCTCTGTGGAGTTATCTGCAAAATGAAGCCACTGAATAAAATTATTTCCAAGGTTCTGTCCCATTCCAAAAATGTATATATTTATGAATCAAAGAATAAAATATATCTGAGAAATAATGGAACTTATTGGAATTGGAATGATAAAGCTGTCAAAAGAACATCCATGACTTAGATCTCTCCATTATAACATGAGTGATTGCCAAAATTTGGGCAATGCTTCTCAGCAAAACACTCTTTCTGTGGGCTACCCACTAGATGTGGAATTACTTCATCTTACAGGTTGCTTATTGTTTGGTATTATTTGTGGCACAAATTCCTAAACTCCTTCAGTAAGTATATATGCCCACCTGTATTTACAAAATACTCATCTAGTTACCAAGATTCCTCAAGAATGAATTCTATGTGCTAGATGCTTTCTTCAGTATTTATTTTTTTTAAATGCATTCTTTTAAAAAAAAAAACACGTAAAAACATAGAAAGCTGTAACTGAAAGAGATTTGAGAAGAAACTATTCCTTATTCATTGTACAAGTAAGCTGAATGATTATTACACATATTCATTTTTTTCAAACCTCTGAGGCTGTTTTGAGGACAGTGTCCAAGAGAACCACAAGTCAGTTAATCTTGTACTGACTTCCCCAAGAGTTCTCATTGAGTTTCTTTAAGTTGAGTATCCCTAATAAATCCAAAATGCTCTAAAATCAAACTTTTTTGAGCACTGACATGACACCACAATTGGAAAATTCCACACCTGACTTCATGTGACAGGTCACAGTCAAAACGCAGGCACACAACACACAGTTCATTCAATATCCCCAAGAGAAGAAAGACCTTCCCAGCTCTCTTCAGCTGCAATAGCAGTGTGCATTCATAACAGAACAAGAAGTTATGTCAGTGTATAAAGTCAGACTTATAAGACAGAAAACCATTGTTAATGAGGCAGATTACTCTGGAAGAAACATTTTAAAAAGCCATCCAGCAGGATGCCTCCTCATCCCTAGAGGATCCACTTCCTGATCCCTCAACTTCAACTGCTTCTAATGTTTCTTCTCACCTAAAAAGAGAAAATACAGTGTGCAAATAGCCTTTTAATCAAAACACAGCATCATAGGTGGTGACTGCAAGCCTACCGTTGTTTGTTGCTGCTGCTGTTTAATAGCTGATAGAGGTATTCTGGTGATGCTACTGTGCTGCTTACTGGCCCGGATACACTATTCACTGTATTAATGGCATGTCATGTTTTCTACTGTTAAGTACTTATGTGTCAATAAGTGTGAGAAAATGATTGTTTATTGGTATCATGTAAATTCAGTGTCAGGAATGATGGTGATGCCAAACAACCACAGATTGTTCCCGTGGGTAGCTAAGATAGTGACACCTTTGCTTTCTGATGGTTAAGTGGATACAAACTTTGTTTCATGCACAATATTATTAAAAATATTGCATAAAATTACCTTCAAGCTATGTGTATGAAGTATATGTGAAACATAAATGAATTTTGTGTTTAGACTTGGGTCCTGGCCCCAATATATGTCATGCATATGCATATATTCCAAAATCTGAAAAAATTTGAAATCTGAAACACTTCTGATCCCAAGCATTTTGGATAAGGGATACTCTACTTGTATTCCAGACTCTCACAAGTTTACCAAGTTTACTTTTAATGGACCTTTATGGGACTATTTACTCAATGATCAGGAGCTACACCAAATTAATCACCTCCATAGAACTGTAACTTAGCTGATGTGAAGATCAAGTTTGTGAGGTCTCTTTGAGAAGCAGTCTCAATGAATTCATTGAGTGACCAAATATGGAGAAAATAAACCTTGCCTCTGCTGTTTATATACTCATGGATAGTCCTTTTGCTATTTATAAGAACAAACAGCTTACATTTGATATATAGTACTTACGTTCACATGTACTGTATGGCTAATTGGTAAAAGTTAATAAATGAATGGGATCCTATTTTAATGGAGTTTATTATTAATAATAATATGGTAAAACTAACAGATTAGGAGACAATTGCCATTCAGAGCAGTTTCTTACAGTTTGCAAGAGGGAGGGGAAAACCACAGGGGGCTTATATGGGGAGCATTAGGGTCAGTCAGTAGACAAATAAGAGAAGGGAAATTGTGGTGATAGCCTTTTTTTCCCCTCTCTGCTTGTTTTTTTTCTTCTCTCTGCTTGTTTTTTTTTTTTTTTTTCTTGACCTGTGGCAGAGAGTGTTGCTATTTTTTTTTTTTGAGACAGAGTCTCACTCTGTTGCCTGGGTTAGAGTGCAATGGCATCATCATAGCTCACTGCAATCTCAAACTCCTGGACTGAAGCCATCCTCCTGCCTCAGTCTCCCAAGTAGCTGGGGCTACAGGCACATGCCACGAGGACACCCAGCCAATTGTTTCTAGTTTTGGTAGAGACAGGGTCTCCTCTTGCTTAGGCTGGTCTCAAACTCCTGACCTCATGCTCTCCTCCTGCCTCAGCCTCCCAGGATGCTAGGATTATAGGCGTGAGCCACCGCTCCACTGCTCCAGGCCTTGAGAGCTTTTATTGTAGTTCCCATGGGAAGGAATGGTTGAGGAAGGCAGGGTAAGCAGGCTGAGTCTTGGCTTTTTGAATAATTTCAGTGGGCTCTGGGTCAGAGGGCCTGTCCTTAGTTGTTTTGTACCTGGTCCTGGGGTTACTACAGCAGATTACAGTGGGGAAAACCTGTGAAGAAAGAACATTGTAAATGAGGTGGTTGGGGTGTGGATTTGGATTTGGTTTTGCATTTGAAAAGCACATTGGAGGGAAAGGTAGTTTACTGTCTCTAGGGATTGGCTAACCTTGGGAGGGGCAGTCACTTCATGATCAGCAAGAACCCAAATGTCAAAGCATCAGAATACAAAAGACATGGTTAATGGAGCCCTCCCTGAGGGATTTGAAAAATCCAAGTCAGTGAAAACCTTCAAAAATTCACTCTTCCATAAAAGCGAGGAGAAAACTGGAAAAACTGTCAGTCAACTTTTTCAAAACTTTTGAAAATTAACCAAAGGCTTACAGCAATCCAGGGAGCATTCATCCAGGAAAGATGGCAGAATCTTTGTAAGAAGAGTACGCTTTGTGGTGTTTTAAAAGCCTTATTACCATCTCTCCCTTTCCAGCCCTGTGGTAGCCTTGAAAAATCTAAATCCCACAATCACGGTGATAACCAGCAGTCTGACAGCCACCGGAGGGGACAGAATGGGTCTGAACTCCTTCAAAGCCTCATTTCCAATTGTCATTTTGGACCTGTGTTCTTATGGAACTGTCCTTATTGGAACTGACCTAGTGTGAAAAGCCTTTTACCTGGGAATATTTGTTGAAAACATGCAGAGGCAATTTTTAAATTTCTTGTCTGCTTGAGGTAGTAGATAATAGTT
This sequence comes from Cheirogaleus medius, assembly GCA_008086735.1. Lineage (NCBI taxonomy): Eukaryota > Metazoa > Chordata > Mammalia > Primates > Cheirogaleidae > Cheirogaleus > Cheirogaleus medius. Next base: position 691,625 of record VBSM01000112.1, on the reverse strand, counting down.
GGGGCAAATAACAGGTTTACCAAAAAGCTTCAAAGGAAAAACTGGACAATGAGATGGCCATGAAAGGCTCTAGCATTCTTGCCCATGTGTAGGGTTGTGCACATGCCCAGGGTTGTGTGGATGCTCAGAAAAGACCTGAGGTGGCCCTAAATTCTCACTCCTGGCTGACCATGATGCTGTACAAAAGCAGGAAGTGAAACTAAGGTGGAATTGTCAGTTGCCTTGCTAATTATTGAAGACATGCCTCGATACATACAAAGAGCCCCTTGGCAAAGATTAGAACATACTGGTTCTAATCTAGACATTTAAGCAAATCTCTGTCAAAGTACAAGTTGAGTAGCCATTATCTGAAATGCTTGAGATCAGAAGTGTTTTAGATTTTGGATTTTTCAGATTTTGGAATATTGGCATTATACTTACTAGTTGAGCATCCCAAATTTGAAAATTGGAAATATTCCAATGACCATTTCCTTTAAGTATTGTGTTGGCACTCAAAAAGTTTCAGAGGTAGGGTCTCACTCTCTCCCCTGAGCCTGTAGGACACAGAGATATATGAGAGTGAGATACAGTTTAACATAGTCTAAGGTGGTGAATTGAGGTCTCCAACAGACCCGACCTCTATAGAGGCAGATTTCTGAGGATGAGTTTGGAGACTGTTCCCCAGGTCCAACCTAAGGAGGCATGAGCTATGGATGGCAGGCCATCCAAGGGAAGGGGCCTGGGTCACTGTGTCCCCTCAGAGCTGAGTCACTATATCCAGGATACTTGGACTGATAGAGGGAATGATGGACCTGCAGAAAATTCTTGAAGACCCTGCTCCTTTGAATTGATTTTGCCCAAGTTCTTACATTTGAAATCCCAGGGTCTTGGTTAACACCTCTGTTGAGACCCTTCATTCCTGTGGCTCTGTGTGTGGGCACTGACCAAACATAAGGAGAGAGGGAGCCTCAGAGGAGGCCAGTTCCTAGGCCCTTGGGAGGCAGGACTAGGCTTCCCGGCAGCAGAAGGAACCTGGAAATCAGGGTAATGGGCCTCCTCTAGGGACAGGGCCACCACGCTGCCCTGACAGGATCGTGTGCAGACATGGGGCTGTGGTATAGCCAAGCTCTGACCCTCTAGCTGTGCTATAGGACCAGTTGGGGCCTGGGTTGTCCCCAGCTATGGGCTGCTATGAGCTCTTTCCACCTCCCTCATTTCACTACGTAAGTAATGTCACTTCTATTTGTGGAGCAAAGTGAGGGACACAGTTTCCTAGAACATGGGTGTCTTCTCTTCCCCCACCCCAACAGATGCCCCACCCTGACTGGCTGGCACTCATTTGTTAATGATGGAACAATCCATAGGGCCTTCTGAGGTCAGCTGTGGCCCACGGGCCACTGGCAAGCAGAGGCAGAGCTGCGGAGCCCTTCGGAGCCACAAAGGGCCTGCTGTCCGCACCCGAAATGTCTCCACAGCTACTCTTGGACCAGCTGTGGGCTGTTCTGATGTGATGCTCAAAAGCCTGGAGCAAGTGCAGGAGCACTGCGGTTCTCCTGGCAGGTCCTGGTGCACACTGCTCGGGTGGCCTTTCTAGTGAGGAGAGGCATCTCAGGAAGACGAGGGGAAGAGCCGGCCAAAAGGGGTTCAGCCTGCGGTAAGATGGACCCAAAAGCCCGAGCCAAGACTGGGCCAACGCCAAAGGCCGACGCTGGTCCTCCATCAACCACGGTGGTGGACAACCCTCTATGGCTCCAAACCCTCTGCTTAGCAGCTCTAAATGGAATGAGCGCATATTCCTTACAGAACATGGCTGACCTGCTTAATGAAGGAGAGAAAAGCCAGCTTCCCGAACTTTCCCAGGTGCTGGACACACAACATGTCTCAGTCCCTTCACAGCACGATGGAGATCTCCAGAAGAGGACCGTGGCAGGTTTGGATGATGACAGGGACCTTTAGCAACAGTGTGAAGAACGGTCCCAGCAAGTCCAGGACAAGGGGAAGAAGGGAAGACTGAAGAGCACAAAGGCAGTATGATCCAGGCCGAGAGTGGTCAAGTCAGGGGATGGTCATCCCTGGCCCACACCCTGCTCAGCCCCCTACAGCTGCCCAGCCCTGTGAGTGACCATCTGGAGGACGGGGACGTGGAGGTAGAGGGAAACAAGAAAGCAGGACAGTCCGATCATCCACTGTCTCCACCTGAAGTCCCTTTGAACAGTTTCAGTGACAGTGACTTAACTGCATGCTTGGAAAGTCCTGAAGAGGAGATTGGAGAAGTATCCAGACAACTGCGAAGAAACCAGGAGGGAAGAGCTGGAAGAACAAATTGGAACCCTGCAAGCCCAGAAGGCCTCTCTGCAGGAAGACAATGAGCAGCTACACAGGGAGCTCCAGGAGCTCGAGCTGAGGCTGCGAGCACTAGCTGCTTTGGAGCAAGAACATGAGATGGGACCTGAGAGGAAATTGGTGGAGGAGGAAGTCCACTGCTCGGAGATGGAGAAGAGATTAGCCACTGTCAGTAATGGCAAACCTCGCTCGGCAGACAAAACACATCTACAAGAAGATGGCTGAGAACCTGGCCCAGGAATTGGAGACAGTCACTTCCTTTTATCAGAGGGAAATCCTTTTCCATGAGTGTAGAATGCAGGACAGCTGAGTGGCCGCCGTGTCCACTCAGTGTGACGTCAAGTTGTTCAGGAGAGGAAACAACTGCAACAGGCAGAAGTTGGGCACGCTCCAGCCTTTCCCAAGTGGTCTTTTGCTGCTGGGGCTCCACCCACAGCCCACAGGGGCCCGGAGGTGCGGGGGGGACCATGGGCCGTCAGCTACCCTAGGAGCAAGGAGGGTCGCCCCCTGTTAGGGCTCAAGGGTCCAGGGCGACCTTCTGGTTTGATTGTGCTTCCCCTGCAGCCGGGTCATGAAGGCAGCAGCTTTGGCAGAACATCAGCCAGTGCTTCTCCCTCCGAGGGAATTTTTGATTGAGCTCTTTTTAATTAAACTATTGTTCTTTAATTCACATTGAAATTACATCATAATTGTAAGGTAGTATTTTTCAAATATAGATTGTTTAATATAATTCCTATGCATACTGCATTTCCACATGTCTGCACCCTGTAGAAGTACATGGTATAAGTACTGTGTTTTGATTTAGATATAGGGACCGCTTACGTAAACATCAGTGAAGTTTGACATAGATAGGGTTGTTTAAAGCACAGTCCATTTCTGTGTGCTGTGAATGGTTATTAGAAAACGGTATAATTTACCTGAATAAATTTTGGTTGTAAATAACACTGCAAAAATAGAGTCATAAACACTACTGCCACACCATTTAAAGTCCATCATATTTTTATTAGTTTAGTCTCACTGTAGAATAATTGAGGGAGGTTGATATTTTGCAACTATTCTTACTTTGTACTTAAAAAAACCTTGGTTTTTTTAAGGATGTTTAGTATTTGTTATTTAAGCATTTTAAAAATATATGCTGTCAAAAATCAGTTTTCCCTTGATGGCAAACATACACACTCTCTCTCTCTCTGTCATACACACACCACCCTCCCCCACCACAATGCAGACACAGGCAGTCTTAGTTTGTTATGTTAAACCTGAGGAAAATGTAAAAATAAAGATAGCTGGGAATATTGAAATAAGGTTTTAAAATAAAGGAGAAGTGAAAAGTCCTGCATACTCAATTTGTACATACCCCAAAGACTCCTACGTTATCTGTACACTAAAGGATGGTTACGTCAGGGACAGGACAGGAACTCAGTAGGACACTCTGTACCCTATGCATGCAGATACAGAGACTGTGGTGACATTGCAGATCCTGCCTTGGGACAGGGCCAAGGACAACGGGTGGTGAGGGGCCTAGACCTAGCCATGGGACAGCTTCTAATACCCTAGGCCTGAAGGGAGCAGTAAGAGGCTGTTATGATCTGAGCCTGGGACATAGCTGTTCAGGGCCCTGCAACCCTGCCCCTGCCCTCACTCCTGCTGTCCCCCCTCTTCACTGCTGGGTCACCGGTCACCATCACTCAAGAGGGCCTGGGCCATGGAGAGGAGTCAACTCAGCAGAGCAGGCCAGAACGGGCCGGAAAAGGGACAGGCCACCGTGGAGCTTGGACGGCACCTGTGGCTCTATGGAGTGAAAATGTGGGTGTTGCTATATCCCTGCTCATCTCAAGTGTCCATGAGTATCTTTGAGCTTCTGCCATGTCTTTTAGTATGATAGCAGGTGCTTGGGAGGCGGTGATGGCAAAATAGCCTTAGGAGGCCCAAGGACCACAGAGCTCATATCCCGGAGAGGGGCAGGTGGACACTCAGGTCCCAGGGACATACAAGGGTAACACGTGCTCTGCAGACTCTTAGGATGGCTACGGCAGCCAGGGTGGCTGCAGACCGCTGGGAGGGGACATGTCAGCTGAGATTTGAAGGCCAGGAGGTGGCAGGAAATGTCAGGAGAACATTCTAGGCAGCCCAGAATAGATAGGATCAAGGCCTAAAAGCTCAGCTTGGAGAAAGATAAGAGTCAGAGGAAGATGAGGAAGGGGTGGGGGGACACTGTGATGTGGCTCCAGAGATCTCTCTGGCTGTGGGGAGATTGGTATGGGTAGGCACAGGATTGGGGGAGGGTTCTGACAGGGCCTTGTGAGAACACAGGGGGCTGCCCTGGGGGGGCCACCAGGATGGAGAAGTGAGGTTTGAGGGCATGTAGGGCAGGGAAGAGATGTGAAGGATGGCACTCTGAGGTTTCCCACTGACCCTGTGTGGAGTTGGGACTGCCTTAAATCACCCCTCTTGAAACTTCTGCAGGAAACTGGGAATGAGGCAGCAAGGCAGGCAGTGTCAGCCCCATGAAGCAGGTCTTCTGTGGAATAGTGTGGATAAGACCTGTTCATCTGTAACTTCCCCTCGGTGTCTGCAATCCCTGCTGACCCATGACCAGGTGGCCTCATCTCTCAGGTGCAGAGCCCATGTACGTCTGTGCAGGGGCGCTGTTGCCAATTATTCTCTGAGATGGCCCAGATCCCCTCGATTGCTCAGCCCAGACCCCTGGGATACTCTCCTGACAAGTGCTATTAATAGTTCCTCCCAGTTGACATACAGTCCATCTCATGTCCCATAGATCCTACCTTCTGTCTGTTATCTCTTTTGCACCAACATCCTGGTATTTCTTGGGGCAGTTTCTCCTGGACCAATACCTTTTATGGGACCCCTTTCATTCCTGCCCCCTCATCTGTCTCCATGAAGCAGCCAGATTGGACCTTTAACCCAGGTCCTGAGCTTGTAAAGCATAAGGCCAGCACCTGGCACGTGTATGATGAGTGTGCAGCAAACCCTGTCCTGGCCCCATCTCCCTGGCTCTGGGTCATGAAGGGCAAATGTCCCAGTTGCCCTACTTGATGCTTGGTTTGTATCTGGCATATGATAAAGAGCTCCTCTTTTCAGTCTTAAAAATGTTCCACTTAAGACAATCAATTAAAAAAGGTCACGGCTTGACGTGGTGGCTCATACTGTAATCCTAGCACTTTGGGAGGTCGAGGCAGGAAGATCGCTTGAGGGCAGGAGTTCGAGACCAGCTCTGAGCAAGAGCGAGACCCTATCCCTACAAAAAATGGAAAAATTAGCCAGTCATGGTGGCACACACCTATAGTCCCAGCTACTAGGGAGGCTGAGGCAGGAGGATCACTTGAGCTCAGAAGTTTGAGGTTGCAGTGAACTATGACAATGCCATTGTACTCTAGTCTGGGTGACAGAGAAAGACCCTATCTCAAAGAAAAAAAGTCACAAAATGATGGCTTACCTCAGTTAAACTTCATCAGAATGCACCATTTCAAAGTATACATGTAAACTCATAACACATGAAACAATAAAACTTCTAGAAGAAAGCATGGGAAAAACTCTTCTAGACATCGGCCTTGGCAAAGAATTTATGACTAAGATCCCAAGGGCAAATATAATAACAACAACAAAAATAGATAAATGGGACTTAAGTAAATCAAATACCTTTTGCACAGCAAAGGAAATAATCAACAGAGCAAATAGACAACCTACAGAATGGGAGAAAATATTCATAAACTATACATCAGACAAAGGGCTAATATCCAGAATCTATAAAGAACTCAAAAAATCAGCAAGAAAAAAAAAACACAAGCCCATCAAAAGGTGAATAAAAGATATGAACAGAAGTTTTTCAAATGAAGATAGACAAATGGCAAAAAAAAAAACCTATGAAAAAATGCTCAATTTCACTAATTATGAGGGAAATGAAAATTAAAACCACAGTGAGGTACCACCTTACCTCTGTCAGAATCCTCATTATTAAAAAGTCAAAAAACAATAGATGTTGGCACAGATGTGGTGAAAAGGGAACGCTTATACACTGTTGGTGGGAATGTAAACTAGTACAACTACTATGGAAAGCAGTATGGCGATTCCTCAAAGAACTAAAAGTAGACCTACCATTCAATTCAGCAATCCCACTATTGGGTATCTACCCAAAGAATACACTTGCATCCAAATGTTTATCAAAGCACAATTCACAATTGCAAAGATATGGAACCAACTCTAAGTGCCTATCAACTGATGAATGGTTATAGAAAATGTGTTATATATATATATACACCATGGGTTACTACTCAGCCATAAAAAGGAATGAAATAATGTCTTTTGCAGGAACTTGGATGGAACTGGAAACCATTGTCTTAACTGAAGTATCTCAGGAATGGAAAAACAAATACCACATATTCTCACTTATAAGTGGGAGCTAAATGAGGGGTATATATGGTTGTAAAGTAGTGTAATGGATATTGAAAACTAAGAAGGGGCAAGGGTGGGAGGGGATTGAGGGATAAAAATCTACCTGTCTGGTACACTATTTTGGTACACTATTTTGGTACACACGTACACTATTTTGGTGGCGGGTACACTGAAAGACCTGAGTTCAGCATGATAAAATTCATCTGTGTAACAAAAAACATTTGTACTCCATAAATTTTTTGAAATTAAAACAAAAAACCACCTGACTTTAAAAACTTTAAAAAAAAAGAGGAAAAGGGCATTTCAGGCTGAGTAAATACCATTAGTAATCTGTATTAGCAATCACACAGGAGGGACATAAGTGCAGGGTTCAGTATATAGAACTCTAGCAAGTACTTTTTTAGTTTTAGTGTAAGATAGATGAAAAATAAAAAATAAAACTAGATTGGGTCTATTATTTAATGATATTTATTATTCACAGAATCTTTTGTTCCCACAGAGCAGAAGGAACAAGAGATCTGTTCATGTTTTTCCGAAGCCTACATTTTTTTGTGGAATTGTTTGAATATCGTAAACGCACATTTAAACATTTCAAGGTAAGGTCTAAAGTCATTGACTTTAAACATATATGGAAAATGAAGCTGGTGTTAATTTGGGTATTCAACCATAAAATTCTTAAAGTTTTCCAATAATAGAAAATATTTTCCTTGGCTTCTGGAATTTGCAATTATTTGAAGTAAGGGGAGGAGGAGTACCTCTGTGCAAATTAGTGAATAATTTATGTTGTGGAATATCTTAAAAGAAGATAGTTATTTTCTAATTTACTTTAAAATGTTCATTTTGAAAAATCAGTCTTTCAAGGGTACTTGAAGTAAAACAATAAATGTTAATAAAGAATATAATCATAGCAGATTTATCATGTAGCAGTATAATTTTAATTTCCTGAGCCAGACTCTGTATATTCAATTCATAATTGTTTTACATTTTGAGTTTAAATATTGAAACCTGTTTCCGCTCAAGTAATGCTTCTTAAGTGTGATATGAGTACTTTAAAGTACTTCTTTTTATTCCCTTTGTTTGATTCCAGGCATAACTAGAATTATTTTTGGTTTCATTGTAATCTCTCAAGATCTATTCAGTTGTAATCTCTCAAGACCTATTCAGATGGATGGCATCAAATTATTGACAGCAGTGGTTCACCCAAAAACCAGTTCTGAAAGAATCAACATAAAATAATATTTCAAGGTTCAGGTTTCTTCGAAAGCCTAAATAAGTCATGACTATTGTTTTTAGGACTGATACAAACTCTCCTTTATTTGGGGTTCTTTTTTACCATTGTATTTGTTCTATTTGGTTGAGGTAATAAAATGTATCAAGCCTAGGATTTTCTGCACAAAGAAACATGGGCAATTTCTGTACTACAGTCCTTTGAGTTCTCATGATTTTGTTATATTTTATCACAAGTAAACAGTCTCTGCTTTACAATTGGTAAAATACAATAGTGATTGGGGAGTGTGTTGGTAGTTGTGGTAATGAATGAATCACCTAATATTACTGATTCCTTATGCATTTGATTGGATAGTAGAAAATGTGAGCTCTAGCCCAAATTTCCAAGGCTGCTTTGACTCTAGGTGCATTTCAGGCTGGTGTAGAAGTATAATTGGTTTATTTTTCTATGGAGGTTGGAGCACTTCTATAAGCTGGTCTTTGCTGGTGATAACATTACTAGGATGGAAAAAAAAAGTCACATTTTTCTGCAACCATCACTACTATCCTCCAGAAGTTTTTCATTATCCCAAGTTGAAACGTACCTAGTAATTACTAACTCCCCATCCGTTTCTCCTCCTGGCCCCTGGTACCACTATTCTATTTTCTGTTTCTATGAATTTGACTCTTGTAGGTACCATATATAAGTGGAATGTTCTTAATATCTGTCTTATTTCACTTTGCATAATGTCCTCAAGGTTTATCCATGTTGTAGCATGTGTCAGATTTCCTTTTCTTTTTAAGGCTGAATAATACTCCATTGTATGTACATACATATTGTTTATACATTCATCTGTTGATGGACACTTGGGTTGTTTCCACTTTTTGTCTGTTGTGAATAGTGCTGCTTTGAATGTTGGTGTATAGATGCTTGTTCATGTACCTGCTTTCAATTCTTTTAAGTATAATCGTATACCTAGAAGTGGAATTGCTGGACCATTTGGTAATGCTATGTTTAATTTTTTGGAGAACCATATACTCTTTTCCACAGCAGTTGTACCATTTTACATTCCCACCAGCAAAGTGCAAGGATTTCAACTTCTCCATAACCTCTTCAATACTTGTTATTTTCTGTTTTTTTGATAACAGCCAACCTAATGGGTATGAAGTGGTATTTTATTGTGGGGAGTTTTTTTTGTTTTTGTTTTTTTTTTTGAGACAGAGTTTCACTCTGTTGCCCAGGCTAGAGCGCTGTGGCATCAGCCTAGCTCACAGCAACCTCAAACTCCTGGGCTCAAACAATCCTCCTGCCTCAGCCTCCTGAGGGACTACAGGCATGCGCCGCCATGCCTGGCTAAATGTTTTCTACATATTTTTAAGTTGTCCAGCTAATTTCTTTCTATTTTTTTAGTAGAGACGGGGTCTCGCTCTTGCTCAGGCTGGTCTGGAACTCCTGAACTCAAACGATCTTCCCGCCTCAGCCTCCCAAAGTGCTAGGATTACAGGCATGAGCCACCCCACCCGGCCTATTGTGGTTTTGATTTGCATTTTCCTAATGATTAGCCACATTAAACATATTAAACACATTAAACATATTTTCATGTGCTGATTGGCCATTTGTATATCTTTGGAGAAATGTCTATGTAAGTCCTTTGCCTAGTTTTTTAATTGGGTTGTTTTTTGTTGTTGAATTATAGGAGTTCTTTATATAGTGTAGATAATTAATTTCTTATCAAATATATGATTTGCAAATACTTTCTCCGGGTTATCTTTTTACTATCTTGATAGTGTCCTTTTATACACAAAAGTGAATTTTTTAAAATTTATTTTAAAACTTAGTTATTTTTATTGACAATAATTGTAAATAGTCATGGGGTATTCATAGTGATGTTTTGATACATATAATGTCTATTGATCAGCTTAGTGTGCTTTCCCCACTGAATGGTCTTGGTACCCTTGTTGAAAATCATTTAACCATATATGCAAGGATTTATTTCTAGGCTGTTTATTCTATTGGTCTATATGTCTAAACATACGCAGTGCCACACTATTTTGATTACTGTATCTTTATAGTAAGTTTTGAAATTAGGGAATGCGAGTCTTCTATCTTTGTTCTTCTTTTCAGGATTCTTTTTTTTTATATGGGGGTCTCTTAAAAGTCCATATGAATTTTAGGGTGGTCTTTTTTATTTCTGCAAAAAGCATCATTGGGATTTTGGTGATTGTGTTCAGTCTGTATATGGTTTTGGGTACTATTGTCATCTTAACAATATTAAATCTTCTAATCCATGATGTCTTTCCTTTTATGTATGTCTTTAGTTTCTTTCAGCAATGTTTGTAAGGAATAAATTATTTTTAATTTTACTCCTCTATTTCTTTAATTATTAGTGGCAAGAATGAAACATTATTTGATATTAATATGATGGAATCGGCATATTTTTACTTTCTCTAATTTTTTCCCCTGATATACTCTGGATTTTGATGATATAATTTTTCTTGTTTATTTTATCTTATTCTTGCGATTTAAGGTTGTGTATATGAAGGTGTAAGGTTACCAATGTTCATATGGTCTTCTTATTAGAAGTCCCCAAATTATTTCTTTAATTCTATAATTAAAGAAGTTAAAGACTTTTTACCAATGCTTTTTCCTTCTGATCATTATTTTATTTAAAACTACTGGCTTTTAAATATTTTTAAATTTGAGAGTTATTTTATAGTGTTTTTCTTGGTAAGTTTTATCATAAAAGGAATATAGGAATACATTATTTTTCTGAAAACTATACTAGAAATGTGACAGATGTCTCCTCTGACCACTTTCCCTAGTCTTCGTGTTGTTACTGAGCCCTACTTTATCAGGTCTATATTTTCAGATAAAGTTATAATTTATTTCCATCAATTTATTCAAAATTCTGTAGTCTAAATATTCCATTTTTATGAATAAAACAGGAGCCCTCTATTTAGATGGATTTTATTTTACAATATTTATTGTATTTTCAGTTCAAATGTGCTCACTATTGTGCTAGGCACTTTGAAAGTATAAAGCTGTGTTTAGCACTGTCAGTAAGCTTTCAATCATAGAGAAATGAGGCATGCACAAAAAATAATGAGAAAGCAGTATAATAATTATGATCATTATTACCAAAATAAGTGACTGAGTTAATAATCATTGTTAGAGTAATAATTGTGTCCGTAAGAGATCACAGATACTTTAACGAAAAATTTTCATCTTGGGGGTCGACCTTGATGAATGGGGAGATAATTAAAAAACATATATGATGTCATGCTAGGTAGGAAAAAAACCAGATGCAAATGCTTATAAATGGGATAAGTATGTATTCTGAGAATGGTATACAGAGACAACTTGATTCCAATATATAATTTATATTGGAAATAATGTTAGTACTTTTATATATACAGTTCAGGCTCATGTTTCTAAAACACTGATAATTTTGTATTTAACTTCAAAGCAATGTGTAGACTAAGACTTTTGAGTGGGGTACAGGCAGAGGAAAGGAGGAAAGTTATTTTAATAACTTTAATCTGGCAGCACTGAGTCATCATAAATTATCACTATTAGATTGAAAATTAGATTGTCACCATTAACCATATCAGTTCAAACTGGATATTTAGAAAGAAAGTGGATATTTTGAAAGCACAGAAACTTTACTGTGAATATTTAGTTTGTTAGGATGAACGTGGGTGTGTATGGCTGGGAAGGTGGTATGCAGTAACACCACAGAATACTGTTTTCACTTCTTATGTTTGAACAAATTTATTGATGTGATTCTTATTCCTATAGTGTAAAATAAAGTATTTACAGTTATCTCAGATTTGAAAATCTGTACAGTGGAGAACCTTGCGGCTAGCCTCTGAGAAATAGGTGTACTTTTTATTTTTTCTTATAAGCATACTGGTTTGGGCCTGCTTGACTTTTTAAGGATGTTTTATGGTAGACTTAGAATGTTAATATTTAAATAAAAGAATATGTTTTACAATTTTACTGAAGATATTAGCTGTGTGACGACAAAGCAAAATAACTTTGAACATTTCTGTATTAGCTCTATATCAGAGAGTAAAATTCTACTTTATTTGGAAAATTTTACTTAAGTATGAGACCATTACCCTATTTCTCAGGCTAAGTGAAAATATGATAAAATAGCCAGCTTGATAGGAAGAAAACAGAGTTCCTACTTCAAAAGGAATAATGTATGAATCATAAAAGAAAAATGGAAGATCACTGGAAATATTTAGCTTTTCAAAGGTTTTGGCACATCTGCCTTAAATGCTTTTGGAATACAGTAAAGGCCAGGAAAAACAAACAGTTGAAAGTTTCTTGGACTTATCCTCTTACATCATTAGTAATGGGAATAATGCCTCTCAAATTTGGGTACTTACATAAAAACATGTCTTTTAAATGGTAGTCAAATATAAACTAGAAGGATTTTGTAATGCCGTTTACATATTTTCAATTACTTTGAACGCAGAGATTCAGTCTTTTTACTTATTATATGTAAGATTTTTGAACATCCTTAAAACATCAAATTCCCTCATAATGAGATACAAAGTTAATATTAAACCAATATTTATATTCCTTTAGACATTGTTGAGAGATTATAAGTGTGTATACATTTTAGTTTATATGTTGTATTGATAGAGGTTAAATGTATGACCCTATCGGCAATCTTTTTAAGCAAATAAAACTGTTTGGATGCTTTCCCAGGCTGATTGGATTGCCCTCCAAGCGTATCTCTTCAATGCGGTCCCGAATGTAACTGGTATCATTAGCCTTGCAGAATGTATCATCTGTAATTGAAGTTATGCTGTTAAACTGAAAAATAAGAGGAAAAAAATTGTTCAGGAATCTGAAATCAACCTTTCATATGCTTTGTGATAGGAACCCACAGAATATTTTATCTAAAAAGTGATTTTTAATATCATACATACTGTGTATCCTTGTGCAATCTGAGCCTACTTTTATAAATCCATAGTATTATTTTGGAAGAACAGACTACTTGCTGTTACTTAGAGTAATATCCATAATTAGTAATAACACAAAGTTCTGAATATAAATAGGATTATACTAGCTGAAGAAAGTATCCTATTCTAGACTGTTAACTCAGAATGGGCACTGTGTCCTTAAATAGTCCAAGAAGTAAAACAAACAAATAGGAATTCTTGTGATGCCAAGAAACCAATTTTAGTTTATTTTCATTCCCTCTTCACCTTTGCATTACTTCAAGTTGATGTACTATAAAGCCAGTTGAAAGTCTCCAAAAGCTAATGTTTACCACTCTTTGGAGAAAGAAACAGAAATCAGGGGTCTTAGTGTCCCTTCACTCCAAATGCATTTGTCAGATTAACTAGGAGATGCCAAGTGTACACCTGGAGTCAAATCGGACTCAAGAGCGGACTTCATACCTACAGTTCTGGTTCACTCATGCTGCTCTGGACAGAACCTGGGCTTCTGGGCAGGAGAGTTCATTTGGCTAAATATTAATGCTTTTAATAAGCATTCACCTATCACACTACTATAGTGATCTAACCAAAATTTGCATGTGAATAAGTGAGGTTTCCAACGAGTCATAAAATTTTGACCCATAGGAAATTAAAGTCAGATACTGTGAAAGGAGCCATCATACCTGAAGATGAATTACACGTAGACTTTCTGGTAAATTAAGAGGCACAGATTCCAGGGCATTGTGGTCCAAGTAGAGGAAGGAGAGGTTGTTCAATTTCTGTAACAAAAATTTTGTTTGATTGTTATCGAGGTGTATGCATTCCTTCACAGGATTCAAGTAGTCTGTGTGTGTGTGTGTGTGTGTGTGTAGTGTGTGGCCCTTTACAAAGAATTAGTCTTGGGAGCAGCTAATGCGGTCACTCCCTCCGTGGGATTGAATTTGGACCTTGGTGCTACCCTAATCTCTGCTGTACCTCTGAAGCTTCTCATCTCAGCTCCACCAATTTCTAGGAAAGTGGTGCAAAGTAGTTATTCCTAAGAGGTGTGTGTGCCTAGCAAGATGTTTCCTGAAACAATTAAACCAGGCGTCCTCAAACTGCGGCCCTCCAGCCACAAGCGGCCGGCCGAGGACATTTATCCGGCCCCGCCGGTTGTTTTTGCCACCGCTGCCTGTCCTGCTTAGCAGCCGACTTGTCCCGAGCCCACAGTGCGCATGTGTGGAATGTGCACCGCACTCTCCAACGGTCTGAGGGACAGTGAACTGGCTCCCTGTTTAAAAAGTTTGAGGACCCCTGAATTAAACCCTTAGCTTGATACAGTTTAATTCCTAAGGGCTTTGTGTTAGATAACTCTTAATGATCAGTAACCTATTATTTTATATGATTGTATACTATGACTTTAGGATGTAGTTTCTCTTGACATTACTCTTTTTTTTTTCCTCTTAGAAACAGAGTCTCACTCTGTTGCCCAGGCTGGAGTACAGTGGCACCATCATAGGTCACTGTAACTCTAAACTCCCATGCTCAAGAGATCCTTCCACCTCAGCCTCCTGAGTAGTTAGGATTACAGGCACATGCTACCATGCCACAACTAATTTTTTATTTATTTTTTTTAGAGACGGGGGGTGGGGATCTCTCTATGTTGCCCAGACTGGTCTTGAACCCATGGCCTCAAGTGATCCTCCCACCTCAGCCTCCCAAAGTTCTGGGGTTATAGGCGTGAGCCACTGCGCCTGGCCTGACATTACCCTTTTACCTTACCTTTGATATATATCCTTTTAAATTTTTTAAAAATAATTTTTATATAAGTTTCATTTTATTTTTTATTTTTTTTAGAGACAGAGTTTTGCCCTCTCACCCACATTGGAATATAGTGGCATAATCATAGCTTACTAAGTAGCTAGAACTACAGGTATATGCCACCATACCTGACAATTTTTTAAATTTTTTGTAGAGATGGGGTCTCGCTATGTTGCCTAGGCTGGTCTTGAACTTCTAGCCTCAAATGATCCTCCCGCCTCAGCCTCCCAAAGCACTGGGATGAGTCACCATGCCTGTCCTGATCCTTTATACCACATGGACACCCAGCTCATATCTTCCCAGTGGGCCTAATTTACATTTTACATGGGTTAGAATAACCTAATTTTACCAGTACTGTTAAGCAAAACTACAAAGTAGCCAAGTTTATCATTTTTATACCAACTTGTCATGAATCCCTTATGTAATACATATGTAAAACCCCAAATATTCAAACATTCTTTTTGTGAAATGTTGATCATCTCTTTTAAGTCTTTAACATGTCAGTTATTAAAAGACCAACTCAAATTAGTATTTTCTAAGAAGTGAGTATGCTTTTAGAAAGTACCCTAAAAGTCCCTTAATTTCTGAATCCCTTAGTAGAAACATCAGAAGAACTCTGATATAACTTTAAAACATCCCTTAAAGCTGAAAAAAGATACCTTAAATGTAAACAAAAAGAAAAGGAAAGAAAAATGGAATAATTTTACATTTTCTAACAGACTATACATTTGTGGACAGATTATACATTTATGGGATTATCGTAAACTTTATGATAATAAATTTTTGGTAGTTTTAGGACCCTCTATTAGGAGTTATCTTTAGAAGCAACAAACCTTGCCTTTTGAATAAGGTTATGTCTGTTGCCAGTAGTGGCATGATCATCTCATCCTTTTATCCAGGGTTACCTTCCAGGACTAGCAATGATATCTCAGAGCTATGGAAATTCTGGACTGAGGTGGTTACTTTTGTAGACCATGCATCTTGAGATAACCTAGCTACATAAATCAAAGTAAAACACCTTCATTTTTCCTGTGCAATATTTTCTTGAATTTCTAAATTAAAAATATATTTAATTCTCATGTACAGGATTTTGTGTTAGGTACCATCATGGAATTCAAAGGAAAGTCTCCCTATAGAATTTTATAGTCCAATATTTTTAAATATTCGAAGTCAAATTCATTATTTACTTTTGGAATTTTTTCTGGCCTTTGTAAATTGCTGATATTGTAAAGGAAAAAAAAATCATGGAGAAAGTCTCATATTGAGTTTTTGTAGACTGTAAATGCCATGAGGGGCCAACCGTGTCTCTCTAAATAAATATTTGCTGCGTGAACAGGTGAAAAAATGGGAAACAATATAATCCCATGAAACAAGATAAAGGCTATGAATTTTGAGTGAGACATAGGGATAAACTAGGCTGAATGAGCCTAATAGGGGGCTATTTATTATGTAAATAATATCTTCATTTATTAAATCAAAATAGTTTAAAATGTAATCAAAACAGAGTTCTAGACCACAGTTTCTCTTTTATCTATCATATTATCACTAATACTATCCTTAGTTTTACTATAAAATACTTACTTTGAATGCATTTGCTTTGATTCCTCTGCTCTTGATTTTGTTATGTTTTGCATTAAATAAAGTGAGCTTGGGAGGAAGAACTGGAAGTTTTAGTAGTTGATTTTCAGCAAGTGAAAGTTCTTCTAACAGAGTAAGTTTTGAAAAAGTACCATCTTCTATGTCTTCTATCAGATTTCCCGTAAAATCAAGTCTTCTTAAGTTAGCTTGAGGGAAAAATTTACAAAGAATATGAAGTTAAATTCTCATTGTGTTACTGAAGAAAAACATTTGTTTAACAGATCACTCAAACATCTTTTAATTTTATTGCCTAGTAGAATGTCTACAATTAGTAGCTCAGTGAAATTTTGTTGATCAAACACTAAGCATCTCTTTATGCCTGACGCTGGTGCCCTTTCTAACTGAAGTCCTAGAATCTCGGGTTTGGAAGGGATCTTAAAGTTAGTGGAGTCTTTCCATCCTTCTCTGAGTTCCTCAGGATGCTCAAGCAGTTTGAAAGAAATTCTTGTTGCAAATCATAGAAAATAGTCATTACATTTGGTTGAATGGAATCATGTATTAATTTTGGATTTTTTGCTGGCATGTTGCATTGTAATTGTGGGTTTGTTGTCTTAATCTTAATCTCTCTATGCCTTAATGCTTAACAACAAAGATAAAAAAGTTCCCTGATTTGTTAGAGTGATACATCCTGAGAAATTGAAAAATTCAGTGTGTGTGTGTATAACTTTTGTCTGGGATGATTAGGAAATACAGTTGCTTCTCATTCACAGTAGTCATGTTCTATAAAATCACCACAAACACTAAGTTAGTGAATACTGAACCATTGTTCCTAAAGGAAATACAGGGTTAGGTTCCTGTGAGCTTCTGATGACCCATTTTCATCAACCAATTAGTACATTGTTTTATGTGTTTTTGTTTAAAGATAGTTTATTTAATATATATATTGTTGATTCATTACATTGCACTGTAACTCATGCCTGAACAAAGCTTATCTAACGTGTTTTCTCTGTAAGGCATGCAACACCCTTCTTGCCCTTAGGAACATTAGACAGCACTTCAGTACAATGTTTGGGGTCATTTTAAACAGTGAAATCATAAACAAAAAGCACAAAAATGTGAAAAACGTGTCATTAAATAGACTGTGAACAAGGCACTTATTTACAGTATGAGAGCTGAAACCAGAAGACAGAGTGTCACTTTGTTTCACCTCAGTTGGGAACATGCATGTCAATTAATCCAAAATTTTTGCTGCTCTGCTCATGTCTGTGAATGAGTGTGAAAGCATCACATGTATTGATTTTTGGGTTACAAATAAATTTCAGCAAGTAGGTTAATTCACAAATACAGAATCCACAAATAATGACGCTCAACTATATTTCAGTCCACAGTTGGGAGCTACCAGTGGCAGCATGAATCCAGTTATGGCTAATCTCATAAATGTGTGGTGGGTCAGCATGCATTTCTTTGTGTAATTTTCTCTAGAAACACTTGAGAACACAGGAGTCTAGAAAACTGACAAGAAATTATTGATCCAGGACCAGGGTTTGGTACTATAGAAATGGGGTATTCTGGTATGCCCATGGCACTACCCCAGTTGGGTTAAGGTTTGATAGAAGTCTAAGATTGCTAATGACTTGGGAAGGAATTAAATGCCACTGTTCTCAACACTATTTCCTTATTAGAATCATCCAAGGAGTTTGTTTGTTTTTAATGATATTGTCCGGGCTTTAACCAAGACCTGAATTAGAACCTCTGGGAAGTAGGACCTGGTATCAGTATTTTAAAAATACTTCCCTAGATATTTTTAATATGCAGCCAGGCTAAAGAGCCATAAGTCAAAGTAAGAAAAAGCAGTTTCTGTGCTTTAATAGTGAAGATAAAAAATAAAACATTGTTGTTGGACAAGTATCCCAGTAATATTGGTGCTGCTCACTGTTTGAGGAAAAGGATCTTGAAGTATTGGGGTTGAGAAGATGTAGTTGCCTATATATTAGACAGGTTGTCAACATAGACACTGAAGTCACTAATAAAGATCACTGAATATGTCTGAATGGAAAGGAAATTCACCAACAAACTGATGGATTTTTGTTAAGTATGGTAGATACTTAATGTGCTCCAACAGTGACAACCCTCGATGTGGTAGGCCACAACGATGTGGAAACTTGAGTTTATATGAGTTAAATACTAGCATGAGTTCATACTAATATCTTGTTTAACTTACGTATGTCTGCAAAATCTTTGGCAGTCAGCTTTTTAATTTTGTTGAATCGTGCATAAAGATAGGCTGATTCCTTTGGCAAGGGTGGTACAGCATCAATGTCAACTTCTTCACAGTATACAGAGCCACTTAAACAAACACACAACAGGCACGTGGGCATTTCTAAATTGGGAAACAATGTCAAAAAAGTATAAACAGTAGTTTGAAAATATTTGACCTCTAATGGTAAAATTATTGCTATCATGAATGCTATTACTAATTTAGAGATATTTTACAGAATCATAGGTGATAGCAGGAAAGATATTCAGTCTTGGTAACTCGTGACCTACATTGTGCTTGCTAATTCACCAGAATATTATCTGAGAGTCTGTAATCCACACTCTCTGTATTCTGTTTATTGATGGTCACTTGACTGCAGAATTGATTGACAGTTATATTTCTTCATTTGAATACCAAAAAATTCATAAAGCAGGAATTAAGGTGAACAAAAGCTTGATTTATCAAGTTTGATGTGTGAGAAACATATTTCAGATTGGTGACAGTAGCTTTAGAAACAGTCTTTAGAAACCACTAGTTAAATGAGCAAGCCATTAACTTGAAAATTAGAGTTATTGGCACTGTTAGTATCCCATAACACCCCCAAGTCATTCATTACATTTATTTGTCAAACTTCTTTCCTTTAACCTAGAACAGTTCCTTAGTCTTTGTTTTTCGTATCTTTCACTTTTTTTGAAAAGTACAGGGCTTTTTTTTTCTCTTTAATTTTCTTTTTCTTTTTTAAATTTTCTTTCGCTTACTTTTTTTTTTT
>VBSM01000112.1:653708-672227 GCA_008086735.1 Cheirogaleus medius | reverse complement strand
TTTTAGAGACAAGGTCTTGCTTTGTTGCCCACGCTGGTCATAAACTCCTGGCCTTAGGTGATCCTGCCACCTTAGCCTCCTGAGTAGCTGGGATTACAGGCATGAGCCATTCCTCCTGGCTTAATTTTATTTTTCAGGGCATTTATTTTGCAGAATGTCTTTCAGTTGGCTGAGGGATCCCTCATTTTTGTCAGGAGTACCATGGAAATGATGTTGCATCCTCAGTGCCCTGTGTCAGGAGGCACATGATATCTGCTTGTCCCATTCATGACAATATCCATGGTCACTTGTTTTAAGTGCTGTCACTCTGTAAAGTTACTGTTTTACACCTTGTAATTAATGTGTCCAGTTACTCTGCATCCTTGCCAACATTTGGTTTGGTCAGTTTTTTTAATTAGCCATTCAAGTAGGGTATATTGTGGTATCTCACTGTGTTTTAATTTGTATTTCTCTAATGACTAACAATGTTAGCATCTTTTTATGTGCTTATTTGCCATCCACATATGTTCTTTGGTGAGACATCTATTCATATCTCTTGCCTATTTTTAATTGGGGCTTTATATTATTATGGAATTATTATAAGAGTATATATTCTACATGTAAATCTTTTGTCAGATTTATGTTTTACCCCAGTCTTTGACTTGTCTTTTATTTTATTTTTATTTATTTATTTTTTTAGAGACAGGGTCTCACTCTGTCATCTAGGCTAGAATACATTGGCACAATCATACCTCACTACAGCCTCAAATTCCTGGGCTCAAACAATTCTCCTGCCTCAGCCTCCTAAGTAGCTAGGACTACACGCACTCGTCACCGCGTCTGGCCAATTTTTTATTTTTATTTTTGGTAGAGACAGCATCTTGCTATGCTGCCTAGGCTGGTCTGGAACTCCTGGGCTCAAGTGATCCTCCTGCCTCAGCTTCTTAGAGTGCTGAGATTACAGGTGTAATCTTATCAGTGTATTTTGAAGAGCAAACATTTTTAATTTAATGAGGAACAGTTGATTCCTTTATAGTTCATGCATTTTGTGTTATATTTAAGAAATGTTTGCCAACCACTAAGAATTTATCTTTTGTTTTCTTCTAGAAGTTGTATAGTTTAAGCTCTTTACTTGTAGGTATGGGGTACATTTTGAGATAATTTTTACATATGTCAAGATTCTTTTTGGAATTTTCCTATGGTTGTCTGATTCTTTCAGCACCATTTTTGGAAAAGATTATTCTTTCCCCATTGAATTGTATTGTCACATTGTCAAAAATCAATTGACCATGTTGTGTAAGCCTATTTCTGGAATGTTATTGTATTCATCTATTTCTTTATTTTTATGCTAATACTGCAATGTCTTGATTCCTGTGCCTTTATAGTAAATCTTGGTAGTATAAATCCTCCAACTTTCTTCTCCTTCAATGGTGTTTTAACTATACTAGGTCCTTTACATTTTCCTATAAATTTTAGAATCAGCTTGTTAATTAAAAAAAAAAGCCTGTTAGGATTTTGATTGTGTTTGTGTTGAATCTATAAGTAAATTTGGGGAAATTGACATCTTAATGGTATTGACATTTACACAGCTGAATGCAATCAATATAGTTCTCCTTAGGTTTAGGTCTTTTTCAATTTTTCTTACCAGTATTGTCTAGATTTCAGTGTATAGGTTTTATATATCTTTTATACATTTATACCTTTTTATTTCATATATTTTAGTGGAGTATTAAAAAAATTTAAATGTCCTTATTGTTCTTCATGAACTGCCTTATATTATGGCATTACCAGATGTCCCAAACCAATCTTGTATTTTCCCTGCCCCAACTCTGAAATCAGCTATCTCTTCAAGAAGCACTGGCTTCTTTTAGTGGAGAATGGTGTTAGAAACCAAGATCTGGGTCTTCAGTGTTACTGGGATCTCATTGTTTCTAGGCTCTTTCAGCAGAGAGAACTAGGAAATATAAGTGTGTGTATATTTGTCTCTTTCTCCATATATAATAAACAACATGTATATGTATATAAACATATACAACATATATACATACACCACTTGCTCATATGTCTACATAAACATACCATATGCATATATACACTCAGAGTGATAAAATCTATATTTTGATATCTCTTTATATATACAAACCATGAGTTAATACTAATATCATCTATTCTAGTCCGGTTCCACAGAGGTGTTTTTTTTTGTTTTGTTTTTTTGAGACAGGGTCTTGCTCTGTTGTCTAGAGTAGAGTTCTGTGGCATCATGATAGCTCACTGTAACCTCAAACTCCTGAGCTCAGGAAATCCTCCTGCCTCAACCTCCTAAGTAGCTAGGACTATGGGCACAAGCCACCACACCCAGCTTATTTTTCTGTTTTTCATAGAGATGGGGTCTCGCTATGTTGCTTAGGCTGGTCTTGAACTCCTGGCCTCAAGAGATCCTTCCACCTTGGCCTCCCAAAGTGCTGGGAATTCAGGCATGAACCACTAAGCTGGCCCTACAGTGTTCTTTCTAACCTTCCACCTTTCCATATTTGTAATGCTTGCTCTTCTTTGACAGTGAGAAACCTAGTTCTCATTATTTATAGTATATTTACTTTACTCAGTTCTAGAACACACATTAAGTAGTTTCAATATTGCTAACTCATAACACTGTGGGAAAACAAACCCGATCACCGTAACTTAGTATTTGTTTATAGTTCTTTTTGTCTTTAGCCTGAAGGTAAATAGTCATATTTAGGCCAGGCACGGTGGCTCATGCCTATAATCCTAGCACTCTGGGAGGCCTAGGGAAGAGGATCTCTTGAGTTCAGGAGTTCAAAACCAGCCTGAGTCCTGAACAAGATCGAGACCCCGATGTATATGAAAATTAGAAAAAAGTAGTCGGACGTGGTGGTGCGCACCTGTAATCCCAGCTACTCGGGAGGCTAAGGCAGGAGGATCGCTTGAGCCCAGAAGTTTGAGGTTGCAGTGAGCTAGGCTGATGCCACAGCACTCTAGCCCAGGCAACAGAGTGAGACTCTGTCTCAAAACAAAATAAAACAAAACAAAAAAAACTGTGTTTAAGGCTTACTTGAATTGGATTTTTTCCTCCTTTAGTGTGTTATGTTATTTATTTGAAATACAATTAAGTTTTTGTTTTTCTGTTTATATTCCAACTTTGGTTCTTTTTCCCTTGTCCTTGTTGGTTTTATTTATATACCAATAAGTTTATATTTATTTATATTGCCTGTATAAAATACAGTATTGTTCTAGAAACCAAATCTACACAAGAAATGTATACTCAGAGACATGACACTCCCTCTCCCGCAATTCTTCTTTGGCCCATGTTTTTTTTCCATAGAAACGTGCATTTTCTTACATCCCTTTCTTTCTTATATGAAAGGCAACATATTATAGATACTCTTTTCACTTTACACTTTGCTTTTTTCACACAGTATGTTCTGGAAATCAGTTTATATTAGTTCTTAGAGATCTTCCTCATTCATTTTTACATCTGCATTGTAAAGTACATTCTCTTGTGTGGATGTACCATTGTTTATTCAGTCACTCTTCAGTGTTTGGACAATAGATTATTTATGATATTTTGCAATCGCAAACAATGCTTCAATTATTTTACGTTTGTATTTTCTTATTTTGGAGGTGTATCTTCAGGATAAATTTCTTGAAGTTGATGGCTATGTCAAAAAGTAAATGCATGTTTGGTTTTGTTAGATATTGCCAAATTCCTATACAAAAGTATTGTACTGATTTGCATTCCTCCTAGCAGTGTATTAAAGCATCTTACCCCACAGCCTTGCTAATGGAATGTATTAACATATCGTTATACTTTCATTTTGTCAATCAGGTTAAAAATGGCATCTCAATATAATTTTAATTTACATTACTCTGTGTGTGAGATTGAACATCTTTTTGGGTCAAATCATTTAAATCACTTTGTGAATTGTCTGTTCATATCTTTTGCCCATTTTTCCAATGGAATTTTGGTCAATTTGTTTTCCTCGATTTTTAAGAATTTTTTATAAATAAGAGCTATTAGCTCTTTATTTTATCAATTTGTTCTTTATCTAGTTAAATTATTTAACTGGAATATATGTTGTAAATATTTTCCCCAGTTTTCAGTTGTCTTTTAAATATGCATTCATGAAGTCAAGTTTATTATTCTTTATATTATTGTCTCTGGATTTTGAGGCACCCTACATCCAGATTATTTTCTAGTACTTGTATAGTTTTATCTTCTACATTTAGATTCCTGATCTATTTGGAATTTATTTTCCTGTGTAAGGTATGGATCTAATTGTATCCCTTTTCACATAGCTACCCAGTTCTCCCAGCACTGTTTTTGAAAAACACCATTTTTCTTTCAGTGATTTGAGTGGTACCTTTATTGTATACTAAATTTCCATGTGTATTTTTGTTTCTGGACTTTCTATTCTATTCCACTGGTCTTTTTGTCTATTCATATACCTGTATCCCACTTTTTAAGTATAGAGGCTTTAGAGTATGTTTTAATGTGTAGTATGTCTAGTTCCTGCATTGTTCAGTGTTTCCCCTATTTGTATATGTTTGTCCATATGAATTTTGGAGTCAATTTTTTTAGCTTTATAAAAAATTTATTGATAATTTTAGTGGGATTGTCTAAAATTCATAAATGTAGAGTGCATTGACATATTTTTTTTTTTTTTTGAGACAGAGTCTTACTCTGTCACCCGGGCTAGAGTGCCATGGCGTCAGCCTAGTTCACAGCCGTGCTCACAGCCGCATTGACATCTTGATGCTATTTAGTTATCCTATCCAAGAACAAGAGATGTCTTTCCATTTGTTCAAGTCTATTTTTACTGTAATGCTTATCACATTTTTGAAGATAATTTTAATTTTATTGTAGCAATATAGAAATTTGTGATTTTTTCCCCCTATTTTCATATGAAATAATGTTCTGTGATAGAGCAAGAATAAACCAAATACATAGGAACTATTAAGTAAGACATGTAGTTCTTTAATGATAAGTTTTCTATTGTTTTAATTGAAGTGTACATTATAGTTATTTATGTATATAGCCATTTCTCTTTGAATTTCTTGAAGGCAAGAATTATATTTTATTTATCTTGATACTGTATATTATATTTGACAAATAATCAGTGTTTCAGTATTTCTTGCATTGATTATATATGGAAAGAAACTCATACTTCGTGGAGGCTAACTGTGGACTAAGCTTTGGTTGTTCTTGAATGTTTTTGTTCCACATTTCTCACTCATAATGTGGGATGACAAATGATATACACTCCCAATATACCTGTTTGACTTTCTCATTGGAAATAAAATTCCACTGTTTGTATTTCCTGTATCTTGAGGCAATTTTTGATTATTACAAAGAATAAAGTTGCATTGTAGCTATTTTTAAAAGAGACTTTTTGAAAAATAATTAAATGATAGAGTCTTCATACTTACCATCATTTTCTTTTTTGGGGGGTAATGATGTTATACTCTCATCTTTTTGTAATTGAAGACTTTTCTCATCAGGTATTATCACAGTTTCTTTTTCCTGTTAGAAAAATAAAAGTTTATGAAGTCTAAGTGACTATACAACCTAGGGATCACAGATGACACTTACCTTCTCATAGTTACAATTAATGGCATTTATTTGTGCTCCATTAGGATTTTATACATAATCCCATTTCATCATTCATCAAATTATAATGTAAATATTTGTTTAGTTTGTTTTCATTCTAGAGACCATGAGCTCTTTCAGTAAAAGAACCAGGTCTTTTTTATTTTTATATCTCCAATGGCTGAACTCAGTGCTAAGTAAATGTTGAACATATTGAAATTCCAAATGAGAGCTAGAAGAGAATTCTCTGAATTGAAGTGAAAGTTTTTCTGAGGTGAAACTATTCCTCATGGTTCCTGTCTAAACTGAGTTCCTTGTTCAGATTATTCCATTTTGAGCAGGACTAGAGGTCTAGCCATGTGACGAGAGCTTCAGCCATGTGAAGTACTGATTAAGGTCTTTTGGTCTCTTCCAGGAGTGACCTTTTAATTACCTATATGCCTCCATTAAGCCCTGATTCTTAGAACTCTTATTCCAGCCTAACCACCCTGCTCAGACTACCGGTATAGGCCATTAACTCTGAGGGAATTGAGGTCGATATCATTAACTCTCTCTCTTTTCTGTTATTGTAGAATACATTTTCTCCCATTAAATT
The DNA here is from genome assembly GCA_008086735.1 of Cheirogaleus medius. Taxonomy (NCBI): domain Eukaryota; kingdom Metazoa; phylum Chordata; class Mammalia; order Primates; family Cheirogaleidae; genus Cheirogaleus; species Cheirogaleus medius. Next base: position 666,048 of record VBSM01000112.1, on the reverse strand, counting down.
ACAGAGTATTATATGGTATTCTATTTTTTCTACCCTTTGTAAGCATGTTCCGCTTTAGTCTCAGTCTTGACTCCTGACTCTGCCCTTCACCTTCATTCTCTCATCTGTGTGCTGGTTGAACATCCTCCCTCCACTCTGCATTTATACATCAAGTCTTATTGAATTCTACTCCTTTCCACAAATATCTTAGTTCCTGCATTTGTATTAAGATAGAGAAACTTATAAAGCCCTGTAAAGAGAAGAAGCAGAGAGAAAATAATCTCTAAAGTTATTACTTTTTAAGGAACAGGAAACTTTGAAAGTGTTTTTGATAGACTCACATAATCCAAGTGAGCCAATAGCTTATGTTATGATAAGCTGCTTTTATTTTTTTTATAACTTGAAGCTATGACTAGCCTATCTCTTTTGTCTTAATAATGGGCAAAAATAATGTTGCCATATTAACTAATTCCATTGAAAGAAACAGTGGTATTAACATTTGCTCATTGTGTACCCCCTAAAAAAGAGGAGAAAGTAGCATTTATAACTGGTCAATCTTAAAATCTTTACCATTTAATTTATAGTGGAAAAGAACTTCTGACACAATCAGTATTGTTATATATCTGTCTGCATTTCTTGTTTTCCATTATTTGTATATGTGTGTTTGTGTGTGACACACACACAGAGTAGGTAACAGATACTTATGTGCTGTATTAACTTTTCCCTTACCCAGAATTCATTTCTGTGTGCCAAGAAAACCATAAGTAATTACTTTGCCCATAAAGGTGCGGTATGAATGATGTGGTTTAAAAGTCATCCCTGCAGAGTATTAACTCAATCACAGTTACAGTTACTTAATACAAATTGATAGAGGGTATATACTGTTAAAACTGATTAAAAAAGAAAGCTCTATATTAAGTAATTTTTCATTTTTTGGTACTATTTGTAAATAGCATATATAAATTATTGTGAAATGCTATAGATAGCAAAATACCTCTTCTATTTATTTCCTTAAACCATTTTTCTCTAAAACAATAAATTTTAACCTGATAATTCATCTTTATTTCTCCTAATTTATTTTTGAGGCAATATAATATACATATATAGGACATTGTGTAACATTACTTAACATATAAATTGCAACTGATCAGGCATCATCTTAAAATCTAGTTTTCCTTAAATTTCATTTTTTGGTTACTAAAGACACTTTTTGGTTACTGCAGGTACTGTTTATTAATTTGGGAGGCATGCATACTCTGAAAATATAATCTCAGGGACAATTATTATGAATTACTCTGAATCATTTAAAGTGCTTTTCCTTTCCCCTTACCTTATCAGACACATTCAGTAAAAACAAAAACATGCATCTAAATGGGCACTATTTTAGAAGCTAAATTTAGAGTAGAAATAAAGTACCTTAATATTTTTTCCATCCAGGTATTTATCCTCATAATCTTGGCTAAATATAATTTCTTCAAAATTATCTGTTCCATAGTCATAGATAGTGCGTGGGTCCTGCTGAGTTGGTGGTGCTGGCTTTATCAGAGGAACAAATAGTAACAGGAGAAGTGTAGACTGCAGAGTCTTCATTTTAGCAAAAATCAAGGTGACTGGAAGTTAATAAACTAGTGGCCTGCTGACTGTGGGACAAAACTCTCTTTTTCCCTGGAAATAAAAATGCAGACCATCGAAGCAATATTTAAAAGCTTAGAGGACGTTTTGGCAGGGTGTACGCAGTAGGGGCCAGAGAACAAGTATTTAACCCTTAGTGATCTTTAATTAGATGCTAACAGTTTTTGTATATCAGTGAACATTCTGAAAAATAGTTTCAGAAAATAGTTTTGTATCTTCTCTATCAAAAATCCAAAAAATGTTGATAATTTTTCTTAATAATTATGTGCCTCAAAAAGAGGTACAAATATGCAATTGAAATCTGCTTAGGATACCTGTAGTATAAACAGTTAAATTGAAGACCCAAGATCCTGTCTCATGTAAGTTAAAAATATCATATTTCAACTATGCTACTTTGTAAGGCCTCTTGATTTGTATTGGTATGAACAGAAACAAGTTCCAAGAAAGTTTTAAAGCTTAAACCTTAAATTTAACATATGAATTAGGTGGTACAGAATATAGGAAAATTCATGTATCTTTAATTTTCTTGGTTTTGTAATTTTAATTACAGTTGTTTTTCACTCTTCTTAGTTAATGGTATTTTTTAAATTTAAACTATGAAAACTGAAAAAATAATATTGCAGGCTAGAGGAAATACAGAACTTTAATCAAGGAACTTTGGGGAATGTAATGGAAAGGATTCTTTTAGGCTTATCAATGGATTTTGTCTGGTAGATGCACATTTCAGACTTTTTCTTAAGTAACTTCAAACAGAATCACTCATAGTTGCTGATGCTGCATTATAGACGCCAATTTGTCATAACTCCAGTGGTTGAAAATGAAGAATAAAATGCATCTGTGACTTTTGCAGCACCCCATTCTTGCCTGCATGGATATTAAAGTTATACAATGATACACATAAGTACTTGTTAAAAGTTGTTTGAGGTAACTGAAACTTAAGCAAATTAGAGATGGCCTTTACATTTATTAAGACTATTACAAGAGTTATACTTTAGCAAACAGTATTTAAAATAATATGTGAAAAACAAGCCTACCGTTGTAGCAGTTTTGAAGTTTTTTGTGGTTTTCCTCAATAGATGTTCATGTCTGTGCATTAGCCCCAAGTGGGAGGGTGAATGAGGAAAGCTGTGGATTGATTTCAAACTGCTGAATAAAATTTCAGGGCCCAACAGCTTTAAGAGCAGTTTCCATGTGGTAGAGATTTCTGCCAACATTCTTTCTCTAGGGTGAAATGCAGTGTGTTGTACTAGAGAACTGTGCCTAAGATATTTGTAACTGTTGCACTCAGTCCGCTTTCACTAATAGACTGTAAACTTGTGTCATTTTATTATTGTGTAATAAACACTAATATTTTCACAAAGATTAGTTTATGAAAATGATATAGTTATAAAATCATGCCTCTCATTTTGGTAATTTCCCAGGAGATAAAACATCTGCTATTTGAATGAAATAGAACACCAAAAAAAGCATAGTCTAAGCTCTTAATTTTATGAGGACTAAAAATATTGTTCTAATACTATAATTAATATAAAGCCAAGAAATTTCCAATGTAAAAATTAGTTTTAGCACTAATTAGTTTATAGCTTTGTCATTTGGGGTTTTTTCTCCTTTATTTTAAGTACATGTAACAAAAACCCAAGCATGAGAATTGGCTTTTTAAAAATAAATTTGATTTATAATTTTGGGTGTTGATAGTTAAATATTTTTGTTTGCTGCATGAAGGAAACTTTATATAAATCATTTTAATATTAAATTTGAATTTAAAAGTTAAAGTGGTATTGTAGATACCATACAAGCATCTTTAAAGATTGATTTTTAAAAAAAGATTCACATTTATTTTTATTACTCTTTGGTGCTTTTAGCAATCAAAATAACATTTCTATCTTCTCTAAGCTAAACATTTAACAAGTATGGATAAATACCAGTTCTCTTTTCTAGTCAAAATTGTTTTAGAGCCTTTCAAATCAAAGCTTAAATAAACTAAGACTTTAATAATCAAGTTTTTTTGAATGTGAATTATTTTAAATTTAGTTGTGATCTTCTCTGGTTTTGGTTGATATAAATTTTGGGTTTTATAGCTTTAAAAATAAAATAAAACTTTTTTAAGTGTTTGAAATATGTAATAATGAAACAGTAGACGTTGATTTGTTTTGTATTATATAGCAAGTTAACAAGATGTTGAGAAGCTGGATAGATATCATATTTCAAATTCAGAGAATCTTAGAGATTCATGGTTTCATTAACACATTAACTGCCACACTAAAAAAAAATTTTTCCTGGGATTGTGATATTTTAGTAAAACAAAACAATCTTTCCTAATTTGTTATTTTTTATTGTTTTCTGTACATGAGTTATACGCAACACAATCCACATTTTTAGAATTAAATTGTCAATATTAATTGTGACAGTAAGAACATTAATAAGTAAGATTTTCACCAGCCAACCGCAGGGTTTTGCTTCACAAGGCCCCGGGCTGAAAACTAGCCTGAGTTAAATACAACTCACTTGGCAGTCAATGTGTTAATGGTACAGTTTGATATTTTGTACTACAGAAAATTATTTTGTAGATGATAACATCTTTCCTTGAAAAGTTATGACCAATAAACACAATTTTATTAGCATTCATTCATTTAATAGTATTCATTTAATATTGAGCACCATTACTGTGCTATACTTACAGACAAGTAAACTCAGGTAAGCAAAACTGTTTCTTCCCCCAGGAACTTTTATAGTCTCCAAGTCCAGCAGGAAAGGCAGCAAACAAGCAACTAGAACGCACAGCGGGGCTTGCTACACAGAAATGTTCATAGGGTTCTGTGATAAACTGGGAGAGGCCACAGACCTTGACTGGGTGAAATCAAGGAGTCTGCGCTCAAGCTGACTTCTACAGAGAATATAGGAGAAGAGGATAGAGGCGGATGGGGAAACGTTCTTGGCAAGGGAAGAATCATGTGGGAGGGAAGGATGGGGATAGATCACTTGGGAAATCTTTTTGCATATGGCTGGAGCTTGGAGGGAAAGAGAGAAGAAGTGAGGGAGATGGATCATATTAAGAAATGAGACTACACGGGGGAATAGAGGTTAGGTTAAGGAGGATCTTTTATATCCTGCTAAGGTGTTTGGACTTTAGTCTGTAGTCAGTGAGAGATCACTGAGAAATTCTTAAGCCAGTGAGTGATGTGATCCTATTTGCATTTTAGAAATATCCCTCTTCTGTTGCATGTCTAAACATTACCACTGTTTGCCTATTGTGCTGGTTATCTATTACCATGTAAGAAATTACCACAAATTGGTGGCTTAATTAAATAACATTATCTCACATTTTCTATGGGTCAGGAGTTTGGCATGACTTTTCTTGATTGTCTGCTTTAGGATCTGCTGTCAAAGTGCAGCTGAGACTGCAGCCTCACTTCAGGGGTTGAGTAGGGAAGGATCCACTTATAAATCCATGTGGTTGTTGGCAGCATTTGGTTCCTTGCACGATGTGGAACTAAGGGCCTAGTTTCCTGGTGGTTGTTGAATGAAGGCTTCCCTTAGTTTCTTGTGATGTGACTTTCTCTGCAGTGCAGCTCACAACATGGCAGCTTGCTTCTTCACAGCCAGAGAGGGAGATAGACTTCTGGCAAGACAGGAATCACAGTCTTTTGTAGCAATTACATATACATAATCACATATATACCATCAGCTTTGCCATGTTCTATTGGTTAGAAGCAAGTCATAGGTCACACCCACACTGAAGGGGAGGTGATTATGCAAGGCAAGAGTCTGGAAATATCCAGAATTGCACTGGAAAATAAACAAACCTAAACTTCTGCCCATAGTTAGCCAAACTGTAAAGTTTGCAGACACATTTCCCAAAAACAACCTCACTTCTGATACCAACAGCAAGTGCAGGGGATTCCCAAAACCACCCTTACATTTGATAATTCCCTAGAAGGACATTCAGAACTCACTGAAGGCTATTATACTCATCGTTATGGTTTATGTAGAGAAAAGATACACAAAAATTAGCCAAAGGAAGAGATGCATAGGGCAGAATCTGGACGGGTCCAAACATGAACCTTTCATTGTTCTCAGGATGCATTATCCTTCTGGCATTGGTGTGTGACAGTGTACATGGAGTATTGCCAACCAGGGAAGCTCATCCAAACCATGGTGTTCAGAGCTTTTGATGGGGCTTGATTGATTAAATAGTTGAATGATTGTCCACATGGTTGAACTCAACCTCCAGGTCCACTGATACTGCATAACCTATCCTAAATCACATGGTTTGTCTTTCTGGCATGGCCACCGCATCCTTGGACTATTGGGTGTGGCTGATCCCACCCTAAACAAAGACACTCCTATCAGAAAAGACATTGGTCACCTCCCAGAAGCCAAGGCAAAGCCCAGACCTCTCTGTAGGCAAAGCCAAAATCTTTACTACACAGTTCCTAATGTAAAATGTTTGAAACTGTAAGTTTTTTTCTATTCCAGAAAGAAATGTTATATCCTGATAGAAAGCTGTTTAGCTTTTTACTATACAGTGATAAAAGATGAAAACTGCTTAATGCCCAAGAGCAGGCATTGTGTCCAAAAATGAAAGAGTTTTCTCTGTGGAGATCTTTTAGGTGACTCTATTATATTATCTTTGTGTCTTACAGGTATTTTATTTTTTGAGGGTGTACCATTGGTCTGTTAGTTCTTTCTCCTAATTGTTTCTCAGTAGTAGGCAACCAAAAAATGTGTTGAGTGGACTTTAGATGGAATTGAGTTTTGGAGAAAAGAGTTTTCTGGAAAAGAGTATCTTTTTGGAAGTGGTTTAATCCTACTGATAGAGACTATATAACTATAAAGTTGATTAGCTTTCAACAATGGCTACAAGCCAGAAGAATTTTTTTTCCATCTTAATTCTTTAACTTTGTAGGAAATAATTTAATTTAGGAATCAGAACATGTAAGTTCTAGTTTTGATTCTGTCATTAACCTCCCCTTGATCTTGGGAAACTTCTTTAACTTCTTTAGGCCTCAGTTTCTTTATCTATTGGACTAGAGCCTAGTTACTACAGAGTTTCTCAGCCTCCACACTATAGACATTTTGGACCCAAAATTCTTTGTTGTGGAACTGTCCTGTGCACAGTAGGCTGTTTAGCAGCACCCCTCCCTTCCATTGTGACAACCAAAAATGTCTCCAGACACGTCAGTTGTCCCTTTGGGGGCAAAATCGTTCCCACTGAAAACTGCTGAGTTGCTAGATACTTATAGACCCTTTTTAATGCAACATTCTTATGGAAAGTCTATGATTTGGATCGCTATCTCAAATCTCATACTTACACTTGAAGCCTAGTCATTTGTTCACACGAAAGAGATGAGAACCCAAGTAATTCCCAGACTAAAAGATGAAATTTAAAAGGGTGGGGAATTATTACTCAATGTGAAGAATAGTTCATAGTGAAAATGTGTCTTATTTGCAATTTAGTTTTTCTTAGTAATACATAATTCTCTATAGAGAATTCACAACCTAGACACATAAAGTGATGCTAGATGTGTCCCTGATCTTGTGATATTTATAACTAGACATAGCTATAACTTGGCATAGTTATATCTATTTAGGAAATTGGAGCCTATAAGAAACTTTGGATTTTTTGCTGTTGTGATTTAATTTCATTTCCAGCTGCTCTTATTCTTTATTTCCAAGATTTAGAAAAAATGGATTTGGAATCAGGAAACCAGGGTTTTAGTTCTAGCCGTCCTTTGGGACATATGAATTCTTAAAACAGAAAAAGTATATAGAAGAGACAGGGTTTATTTCTTCTACTTTTGTTTTTTTCCCCATGGTGCTAGTTAAGTGTGTTATGTGATATGCATACATCTGTATTTTAGTTTAGTGGTCTCAACCTTGAGTAATAAAGTGAAAATGTACAGTGTTTCAGGTATTAAATAATATTTAAACATAGGTTAAACATTCTCAACCAATATTATTTATGAAACATCCTTTTTAAAATATCCTTTCTAAAAGCTAAATGTATATTCATTATGAATTTATATATTAATTAAGCTTGGATTTATGGTATAATTTGGTATAATGGTTACAAATAGTTCAGCCTATTAGCTAATATAACTAAGTACTTTGTGGTATAAGGAGAAAAGTAATAAATGAATTTTCATGGGTTTTTTTGTTATAAATATCAAATAAACTGGTTTAATCTGTAGCTCTGATATGTAACTATGCAATCTTGATGTACTAGTTGAAGAAAATACTTTATTCTTCATTTTCTCTAAGGGAAAGCATTGGGGTTTTTGTTTTGTTTTTAATAAAAACTACTTTGGTGGGTTTGAGTTAAGACATTTTCAAGTAACAAAAAATGGTTAAGCTGCCTCCTCATTGGGCCCTGAGCTGGAGGACATTTTGGGGTGCATTTAGTTACACACACCTGTGGAGGGAGGAGCCAGAGCAGAATTGAACTGTTATTCCTAATATACAGGAGGAGTTTGGCCACACTCTGGGGCAGAGAAGCCAGCAGCCCAGTGCTTTGTGAGGGGGATGGAAGAAAGCCTGATGGACCATCCAGAAGGGTGCTTTGGAAAGTTGAACCATGCAGTAGTGACTTTGAATTTGTTTGTTGTGGAGTATGTGATTTAAACACCCTAATGAAACTCTTACTAAAGTCTGTATTGTCTGCTAATATTCTGTGTAAGTAGAATGTTGGAAGGAACCCAAAGAGATGCTGACTCCATTCTGTGTGCAGGAAAGCCAGCTTGAGCACCTGGGAGTGTGCAGCACCTGGATCTGTGTGTGAGCTTCTGGGCAAGACATGCTGGAATGAGGGTTACAGTTTATGGGATATCTCCAACTGGTGTGTACTTTAAGTGCTTTGTTATATCCATGATTTCTCTTTTTCTTTATGACAACCATATGAGAACCATCTTCCTTTAAAAATGAGGAAAGGGAAGCTTAGAGAAGCTAAATAACCAAAGTTACCTAGCTTAGAAGTATAGTCAGGCTTTATACCAACATACATCTAATATCAAATTCCTTGTTTTGAATTACTGAATTGTGTGTTTTATTCTTTGTTAGGGCTGTTCTTTGAGAATTAAAATGTATTTTATTAATTTACGAGGAGATAAAAATCAAAGCTTCAGAATTCCAAAAATTGGAGGGTTTTTAATTTTTTAAACTATGCAAGAAGTAAAACAAGTAATTACCATGTCTTTATATTAGTCCCAGTCAGGAGCTTCTTCTCTCCACTTCTGCCAATCAGTTCCTATCACACATCAATCAATTCTTCCTGGGAGACTTCAGTGACTTTACAAGGTCCTCGCCAGATGCGAAAGTTATGGTATCCATGCTCACACTGTTTTTTATAGTTGCTGCCACGTTAGCATTTTATTTCTTGCTTGCTTATGTTAGAATGAGTTGTTTGATCTTTTCTATATTAAATTTTTAAAATAATTTTATTCTTTTATTTATTTAGAGATAGAGTCTTTCTTTGTCTTCCAGGTTGGAGTACAGTTGTACCATCATAACTTACTGTAGCCTTGAAATCCTAGTCTCAAATGATCCTCCCTCCTCAGCCTCCAGAGTAGCTGGGACTATAGGCACACAACACCATGCCCAGCTATCTTTATTGAATTTTTAAAATAACTACTATATTGAGATAATTCACATCCAATAAAATTTATCCTTTTAAAGCATACAGTTCAAAGTAGTTAGTATTTGTGGACTTGTACAACTGTCACCACAATCAATTTTAGAACATTTTCATCACCCTAAAAAAGAAACCCTATACACATTAGTAATCACTCCTCGCTTTCCCCCATTCCCATCCCCCTAGCCTTAGGCAGTCAATGGCTAAGGCTTTTTGTCTTTATAGCTTTCCCTATTCTGGACATTTCCTATAAATGGAATTAGACAGTATATGTTTTTTTATGACTGGCTTCTTTCACTGAGCATGGTTTCAAGGTTCATCCATATTGTAGGATGTGTCAGTTCTTCATTACTTGTTATTGCTGAATAATATCCTATCGTATAGATATACCCATTGATCAATTGATGGACATTTGGGTGGTTTCCACTTTTTGTCTCTTAGGGATAATGCTGATGTGGACATTCATATACAAATTTTTGTGTGAACATTTATTCAGTTCTCTTGGATATATACCTAGGAGTGGAATTGCTGTGTTAAATATAACTCTAACTTTTTATAGAATTGCCAGACTGCTTTCCAAAGCAGCTGCACCATTTTATACCCCTTTCAGCAGTGTATGAGGGTTCTAATTTCTTCACCTCCTTACCAACACTTGTTATTTGTCTGTCTTTTGATTTCAGCCATCCTGGTGAGTGAAGTGGTATCTGATATGATGGCTCCTCATTAAATTTTAAATTGCTCTAGGTTAGGAGTAGTCATATCTTTGTCTCCTGAAACATCCATGGTATTTTCCACATATTAGTTCTTAATAAATGTTTGAATTTATAACCTTGTTTTTAAAAATTTCAAGAAAAAGGGAGGTGTTCCTTAATTTTTTTTTTTTTTTTACCTCTGTTGGAAGTGTGCTTTGCCCATATTACTAGTATTTTACTCTTACCTTTACTTTCACACTTATATCTTAGGGTGTCACAATTGCACATTGTGCTCCATTTCTTTATTCCTCATTGCTAAGCCCTATATACCCAGTGACTTTGTGAATGTTGATTAAATGCATGAATGGAGTTTTTTTTTATATTCATTCTGGATCATTGAGGTTGTCCCTAGGGGCAGGTGGGCCTTCTGGTTCTAATAATGCTAATAACCTACTCAAAGATTTTGTTAAAACTGATATCTCCAGAAAAATAAAGACTCAAAAGCTTTAAAACAACTTCTAAAATATAGTTTTGCTTGTCTGAATTGTTATTTGTTTTTAGGTTCCCTGTATAAGTGGCTCCAGATCTGTATTTGTCCCTTATCTAAGGAATTCCGTGAAATATTAGCCTAGTAAATCAAGAGAGTTCATCACAACAGTTAATCTTCATTGTAAGTCTTACTTAAAATACTTCAAAATGATAGATTAAAGAAAAAATGATTTTTAAGGTTTTAAAGAAGGTGTTAAAACCTGTTGTTCACATTTTAAGGGACCTATATTTAACTTTAGCATTATGTAGATACTCCAAATGTAAATAAACATTGGCTGATAAGAATATATGTTTCTAATGTATTGTGCTAGGAAAACAGAGGTGTCTAATGATATTGATAGAACTTTATTTTATTAATACCAACATTAATTTAACCTTGTAAACAAAGCAGTTATTAGCACATTTTTATGTAACTAAAATGGTTGTTTTTATGTTTTATGTAACTAAAATGGTTGAATTTACTATAATATAAAAACATTTATCCCGGTTAAAATGGAACACAATAAAGATTGTTTTGAATAGTTGGTAAAATACACATTACAATGAGATAATTTGTTATTTTTTAGTTATCTAAATATATAGGCTTTATAATTTTGTTACTTGGGTGCTCCGAGAGAAAAACAAGATTAGTCGATTTAATAAATCTGTATGCCTTGGATGCTTGGTAGTGTTGCCTCTTGAAAATCAAAAATATGCTATACTCTAAGTGTTGAGCCAGGGGGATGGATGTCATAGTGATGAGATCAAAAAAGTACAAGTGTGAAAGCTTTTCTGGAGATGAAGTGAAAAAAAATATCTATTCCTTCAATGAATTCTTGTTACATTAATGTGACCTGTCATTCAAATACATATTGTCCTCAGAAAGATCAAAAGGTCATGACTTCCAGGTCTCTACTGCTAATGCTACTTCCTTCATCATTCTTAGAAAAATTGCTCTTAATAGAAATGGCATACTCACTTTTTTCCAATTTCATGGTATTTTCATGTTTAAAAAGAGTATAAGAAACCTTAATGGTTTCTTTATATTTTAAAGATTTGTATTATTTTGAATAAGTTCTAATACTATGTAGTGATGAAGATGTCATCAACAACTTAAATTCAATTCTGATCTTATACATAATTATAAATATATTACTTTGAGCAATACATGTTTAGTTAGATTTACCATATTGAATAGTAAAGTTTTGTGAAGTCATAAATGTATACCTGTTTAGTTTCTTGCCATTCTTGAATTTAGTAATAATGAGGGTCAAAGTGCCCTTCTGCTGCTGCTGCTTCTTGGCCCTCGTGAGCTCCATCAGAATTATCATGATCATCACTATCATCGTCATCATCTTCAAATCTCCTGAAAACCTGTGTTTTCAGTTGTATTGTTTGACCATGAGTGCTTCTTTGTTCACCATAGTAAATAGTATGTAAGTGAGGGAAGCAAAAGAAAATGTATGAGCTTATTGGTTCTTGTAGCTTATTTTGGTCCACACGAAGGTATGTTAAATGGTGGAGATGTAGCGGGTCAACAGATGGACATATCGTTGTAACATTGATCTCTGAAAAATACAAATTAAAAATTAATTTGCATTATATCCATAATTCTATGTTGGATTTTATGTTATATGGGATATAATTGTATTAATTAAAATACTTATAGGTGTAATTAGGTTTATTTTTTTTTTTACACTAATCAAAAAATAAAATGAAGAAAATAAATTGTAAATGAATTTTATAGTACCAGAATAAATATGCCTTCATTGGCTTTTCTGATTTAAGTAATAAATTCTTAGTAGAACAATCTCAAGAAAAAAAGTAATGGCCGGGCGCGGTGGCTCACGCCTGTAATCCTAGCTCTCTGGGAGGCCTAGGC
>VBSM01000112.1:622883-651880 GCA_008086735.1 Cheirogaleus medius | reverse complement strand
CCGCCCACCTCGGCCTCCCAGAGTGCTAGGATTACAGGCGTGAGCCACCGCGTCTTGTTCTTTTTGTTCTCTTTGCCGGGCTTTCTTCTCAAGGATTTTTTCCATAGCTTTTGTTTTCTTGAAATTAGGATCTGAGGGATCCAAGTTGAACAAGTGGGAAGTATACATTGCCTGAAACCATGCATCACTAACATTTACCTCAAAGTCATCCTCTAATAATTCTTTCTTTTTCATGAGCTGTTTTTTCTTCTTTTTGCTCAGATTCTGATGCTCAACAATCTTGTTGTAATTGAAGTGTTTCTTGCTGTCCTCCTCCTCATCCGTCACGAGCAAAGCCATTTCAGCCTTTTGTCTTTCTATCTCAGTTTCTTCTTCTGGAGATACGCCATCTTTTGCAGATTTTACTGATTTTTTCTTTGTACCTATTTTTTTAACTACTTCTGCAAAGTATGAGTCATTCAGATCAACATCAGAGGGAAGTTCATCTTCACTGGCCTCTTCAGCAAGAGCCTTCTGTTTCTTTTTCAGTCTTTTTTTCTCTTTCTTCTTCTCTAAAAATTGTTCCCAAGGGGTCAGTTTATCCTTTCCTTCCAATTTGTTTTTGACCATCTCTTGTGTACTTTCTTAAAGACCTGGAACCCACTTAATTTCCATTTCCATATCATTTTCTTTGCCTTTCTTTTCTTTTTCTTGAATAACCTGCAAGAGCTGCCTATATTTAGCAATTTGTTCTTCATCATCCTTCTGACTTTTCTTTGTTTTCCCATCTTCTTCTACATTGACTCCATCACCACCTTGTAGCTCCTTTTCTATCTCCTGTTCATCTTTGCTAGAAGAAGCTAAGATCATATGAGATATGCATGTAAAATTACTTTGCAAATCTAAAACTGCTATCTGATGGAATGAGTATATTATTTAGGAAAAAGTTAAAATCATACTTCTTTTATTCTGAGACCTTTTCTCTTGATGTTTCTCATCCAGGGTTTGATGAGAAAATGATTATCCTAACACATCATAGTATGTAATGAAATGACTTATCTCCTATTCACCTAGAATGGTACTAGCTATTTTTCATCATTGGTATAATTTAGAAAATAGTTACTTAAATCATTTTTTCTGAGAGAACCCCATTTGAGAAAGGTCGAGATACATCTCTGTTTCTTATATCTTTTCTTGTCAAAAATTAACAATATAGAGAATGTAAATATTGTATATATTGGGGATTTGAAGTATAGTTATTCAAGTAGAGTCAGAGACCTTTGATCTCTTTTCCTTCACTGATAGTGTCCTCCATTCTTTCTCACCATTTACTTCCATGCACCCGCATCCTGGGCCTTGTCATTACCACTACTGCAACCCCTCATACTCTCCTTTCTCAGCATCCCACACTTTGACCACTATCTCCATGTGGTAACTCCAACTGCAATAATTCTTTAATTTCAGTGGAACGTAAAATATATTGATTCTACTGTTTTTCATTGCCCCTCATCCATACCTCCCAATATGATCAGTTCCCTTACCAGCTTAGACCCCGTAGTTCATCACTATCATTACTCCTTTGCACATGCCCTAAACTTTGTGGCTCCTTATATCTAGCAAACTGCAACCCTGGTTACTCCCATTCTCCACCTACTCACAGCCTGACACACAGCTAAATATAATTAGAGAAAAATGGGACCATGGCGACTGGTCTTGTTCTCAGTTCATGACTACTAACCTCAAGTGCTACATAGCTGCATTTCCTTACATCATCCTCTTTTCCTCTCTCCAGCCTCTAAAACTTCATTCCCCATTATTGTTTTTAGGTGTTGACCTTGCTTCCTTTTTTTAAAATTAAGAAAATAGGATCAAGTGATCATTTATTCAAATATATGTTCTTATATTTAGCCCTACCTATAAGAAAATGCCATAATAGCAATGGTTTGGTCCTTTAGTATTTTTCTTAAACAATATATGATTTTGAAACTCATGACATTTTTTTTTTTTTTTTGAGACAGAGTCTTGCTCTGTTACCCTGGCTAGAGTACAGTGGCGTGATCATAGCTCACAGCAACCTCAAACTCCTGGGCTCAAGCTATCCTCCTGCCCCAGCCTCCCGAGTAGCTGGTACTGCAGGTGTGCACCACTACACTTGGCTCATTTTTCTATTTTTAGTAGAGACAGGATCTCGCTCTTGCTCAGGCTGATCTTGAACTCCTGGGCTCAAGCAATCCTCATGCCTTGGCCTCCCAAAGTGCTAGGATGACATCATGACATTTCTTCTTGCAAGTCTAAATATATTACATCCATTGTTCTTTCTTTTTCATGGAATTCATGGAGGCCATGGCATTTTACCTAGACTTTAAAGGAATGTTAGGATTCTCATAGAGAGATAGGGAAGATTCCCAGATAGAAGAGATGAGCAAAAACATTGAAGCAACAGAGGGCGAAGTGTTCAGGAAATCGTGGTTAACTGTGAAAAGAACAAAATGAGGCTGTTAAGTCCAGAATCTGAAGGGTCTAAATTTTGACCCAAGGAATTGGCACTCTGGGAATGAATACCAAATTTAACAAATTAACTTTTCAAGCTGTGATCTTCACACTGGGTTCAAGGGTGAAGTAGGGGAGAGTCTTGGAAGGAGGTGGAAATAGCAAAGGACTTATGGTCTCGTCTTACAAGGCAGTGTTCAGAGCAAGGCACCTCTCCTTGCTGACCTGGAAGCTCCCAGTGGGTATACCTGGGAATGCTCATTCACCTGTTGTACTATACTACTCTACTGTATGTGAATGTGCTCAGTAAAGCACTTTTCAAATATTAGTAGTTAGCTTGATTTGGCTACTTCAGTTTACTATTGTCTTACCCCTTATTTCTAGCAGTAAGGCACTGTGCTAAGTTGGTGGGAAATACAGAAATGAAGAGAACATGAAAACATGGCCCCCTCTGTAAAGAGCAAGTGGTTTAGTGGAGGAGAGTGTCACAACAAAGTGAACCCTAACCTCAGGCAGAGGGTAACATGGTTTATAGCAGAGACAAGTAGTGCTATGGGCCCAGTGGCTAAACCTGGCTTGGGAGAGACAGGGAAGTCTTTTGTAGACATCATTTGACCTAGACTTTGGGAGATTAACAAGAATGGGTATAGAACATCCTTTATTGTTTTATACTATTTTATTGTACTCATTATAGTATAGCATATTAACTTTTCAAAGCATTTGTCATAGTTCATTTCAGTCTCACTATAGCCATTGGAGTTGGGTTCTAAAGTTGCTGTTTTCCCAAAAGATACAAGTGGACGCAGAGGCAGAGCTGTGGATGCAGAGGCAGAGATGTGCAGATATGCTGGGCCAGGCCACACAAGAATCTGAAGCTGACTATTGCACAATTGAATTTTGCAAACAGCATTGTTCATGAAAACTCAGCTTGAATTTTATACTTGTGTTAAGAACCCTGGCAATCGTCAGCAACCTTACATTTGAGAATTAGAGTCTGTTCAATTCAACAAGAGAAATTGTTGGGGAAAAAAGGAGGAGGCCTGGATGATACCTTTGAAACTACACTTAATTGCACATCTTTGACTTAGAATCAATACATCATGATTGGGGCCTCTCTGAAAATAAAGAGATTCTTAAAGTTATCTACTTTTGTTCTTCATGGGCACCTAAGAAGAAAGGCTTTCCTTGAAGAGCAATTTCTCTTCTAAACCTGAATTTATCTTAAACATACTTGTCCTCCTCCCTCCACTATA
Source organism: Cheirogaleus medius (assembly GCA_008086735.1). Taxonomy (NCBI): domain Eukaryota; kingdom Metazoa; phylum Chordata; class Mammalia; order Primates; family Cheirogaleidae; genus Cheirogaleus; species Cheirogaleus medius. Next base: position 648,158 of record VBSM01000112.1, on the reverse strand, counting down.
GTGCAATTTTCTCCCACTCCCTTTTGACTAAGGGAGTTTTCTGGTCTGAAATCCATCCCATTTCCATCCATATGTCTATTATTTTCTATTCTTCTTGCTCTTTTCCCATGGTAATTTTTCCCGTTAAAATGATCTCTTATTTCATTTTATCCATATTTTTTATTCCAACTAATCTTAGCCATTTGCTAAGCATATTTTTGTTACTTCTGCTTTTCATATTCTACAACTGTGCCTCGTTTCCTATAGGATAACTCACAGCAATATAGTATAATTCATTGTCAGTCATCTCATTTTCCTGACCTCTAATATTTAAAAGAACCTAGTACAATGCACAGTATTAGAAGTACTCTAAGATTTGTTAAGTGGATGACTGTATTAATAAGTTACAGATTACATCTTGTTAGCAATGCTTATCTCTACTAATGTTGATTATTCTATGCATTTATTTTACCATGGTGATTTCTTTAAATGAACATAGTAATAGAGAGCTTGGCTGTTCTCTTTCCTATTGAAATATTTATTTCTCCATCACAATATACTCCATCACTTTCCTAGTACATTGTCTAGTAGAAAAATAAAAAATGTGAAAAAGAAATTTAAAGCAAAGTAAAGTATATATTACAAGCTTTTTAGTTATCCATTAATGTGAATTCTTCATGTTATAGCAATAAAAGTATCTGTGTCATAACATTTCTCTTACTTGGAAAAAAGCACTCATGCTTTCATCAAGACAAGTTCTAATCAAAATTATTATTAAAAGTGAGGTATATTTACTTTGTTCCAGAGAGTTTAAAGTAAAACCCTCATAACATTTTATTATTTAAGGACATAATTGTCTTAATGGTATGTCATAGAAACTAGCATATAAGAAACCAAGTATTGGTATATGATTCAGGTTTTTTCCAAGACAGTTTTAAATTTAACTTTGTAAATTCTTTTACTATTAAATATATGACTGTCTCAATTAATTTTAGCCGTAGTACATTTAAATCTTAATTGACTGAAACCTAATTAACTAGATCCTTCAGTAGACTGGATAGAGCAAATGCCCATCTTCCCTAAAACCAGAATCACTAGCACTGCTCAGATGTATGGTTCAAAGGCATTAGCTGTTTTTTGTTTTAATTTAATATTGAGAGAGAAAAAGAAACCCAAGAAAGAGAGTGATTCCTTTAACCTGAGAATCTTTCCTTTCACTCACAATTTTAAAAATCTAAACAAAAACGATTTATTGGGTAAATCTTAAATTAGAAAATTAAACTTACTATACTACTTCTTTCCCTGAACATTTTGCCTAATCAAAATTTTAATGTAACTTTTACCAGATTTTGCTTCCAAAAATTGTGCTTTTATGATAGATGCAGTCTATTTTAATATTAAACAAATCCAGTATACCTTTTTATTTTAACAGTAGGAATACATTCTTAAAAAATTGAAAATTATTTTATCATACCTGTTGAATTTGCTTTAGTTTTCAGGGGGTGATGAATGTGCAAATCTTCTAAATGAATCAGAAATTCCTAAATTCTTTAACTGAGTCTCTTAAAAATCCACAGTACCTCTATGTCCAGACAGGGCTGTCCCTTGAATTACTGTAGCAATTTAAGCAAATATAATCTGCTTGGAAAACACTTGGGTTGGATTAAAATTATGTATTTCTTCTCATTATACAAAACTTTGTGGATTCAAATTAAGATTCTTGTGTTCTTCGTCAGCTTTATGTGGTTTACTTCTTTCTTTTCCCCTTAATTTTGGTTTGGGGTGTGGCAAGAATTTCCTCTAATATGAAAGACAAACAGAACTAAATGAAACAGAATGTACTGATTACTGTTTTTATTTTCATTTTCATGCCAAAGAATTCTTCAAATTAAAGTCCACTGTGAGAGGGAGCCTAGTGTCTCAGCAATTTAAGGTGGAACTCAAAATTTCTTGATTCTCTCAGCTGTTCAACACTTATTTTCACATCAGTGCTTCCCTCTGTTAACAAAGAATCAAGATTAGAAACATATAGCATTTCACATTTAGTTTATTTTCTAAATGCAGTAGATTGTCATGGGTTACACAGATTAAATATATGGTTTTTCCATATGAAGACTTGTACCTTCTTTTACATCAGCTATCTCCTTTCTCACCTTGTTCCCAAATATACCCACTTCTAATAACCTTTGAAATAAAAATTAATCTCTTGGTTCTGGAAGTCAGTGCCTTGTACTCAGAAGGTATATCTCCAATTTGTCTGTTTTTAGTGTTACACAAGAATGTATTTAGTATTAATTTTATAATACTGACAATGAAAACCTTCTGTTGCCAAGTAACTATCGCCTTTATTTTGAAGACTTAGAAAATTCCTTCATTTCACTGAGCTCTCTCTCCGGAAGAATAACAGTTAACTGCTTTAAATGGTAAAATTTTTATTCTAATGTTTTCATATTTTAAACAGTTGACTTGTGTCTCTTGGCAGTGGACTTTGAGTTCATTTTGCAGGGATTCTTTTAAGCTTGTGCAAATGAATAAGGTAAAGTGAATCCTGGATTTGTGTTTGTTTCCTTAAAACAGTGTTTTCCATTAAGTTTTTACAAAGAATTCATAGGATTTATTTTGTTATACTTCACATTTAAGAAAAGTATACAGTGTTTCAAGTGATGCTTTGACAGTATTGTAAAAACCTAGTCTGTTATTTGAGACATTGGTATGTAAAACGTGGCAGACCACATTTGAGCCAAGATTCCATTGTGTTACTGATCTTTTCCATATGTTTTCTGTTAGTCTTTGTTCCTAGACCTCAGGCTTCCACACTCAGGAAAAGAGAGCGAATTTGTGTACTTTTTCCAAAAATTATTTTACATGCTCTCATTGTTCTTTTGGAAGATTAAAATCAACAGCTTGATTTTTATGTAATTTCTCATTGACTCTGTGATTTGAACTTATGATAGTAATTATGTTCATTTTCCAACAAATATGACAAAAAAGTTTATCAATAGAAACTAAAACACACAGAAATGAAAATATGTAGAAAATTTAAAATAGATTGAGCAGTGCCTGGTAGGTTTAAGTTGGCAGAGGATGGGAATGGAGGAGGTGGTGGTTAGAGTCAGGCCTTTAAGGAAAAAGTAGGAGCTATGAGTGACAGTTTGTAAGAATTCACTGTTTTAGTTGGGTGGTCATAATTGTAGCAATTGCCTGGGCACAGTGGCTCACACCTGTAATCCTAGCACTCCAGGAGGCCGAGGTGGGAAGATCACTTGAGGTCAGGAGTTTGAGACTAGCCTGAGCAAGAGCGAGACCCCGTCTCTACTAAAAATAGAAAAAATTAGCCAGGCGTGGTAGTGTACGCCTGTAGTCCCAGCTACCTGGGAGGCTGAGGCAGGGGAATCGCTTGTGCCCAGGAGTTTGAGATTGCTGTGAGCTAGGCTGATGCCACGACACTCTAGCCCAGGCAACAGAGTGAGACTCTGTCTCAAAAAAAAAATATTGTAGCATTTGGGGAGATAAGTCAGTTGAATTGATGAAAAGTCTAAATTATATGCTATGATTATAATTTGATTGAAATAGATACAGTATCTCAAAGCTGAATGAAATAGTGCTGGCTAGGAAAGGCCCTCCTGAGATCTGCTTAATTAATGTAATAAGCATAATGATTTTTAATTCATTTATTCCACTCATATTTATTGAGCACTTTGTGTAAGGCAGTTTTAAGATGCTGGGGACTCAGCAGTGAAAGTCTGTGTTGTCATAGAGAAGGAAAACAGAAAATAAGTATAAATAAGCATAAAAAACAATATAAACAGTATAGAATACAATGAGAGGGAATAAAGTAAGGTAAAAGGATAAAAATGAATGAAGCACAGGGGTGTGAATCAACAGTTCAGGCATTGCTGTGTACATGTGGGACTGGAATAGAACAATTAAGTTATTGTATGGCATATGGTGGGAGCCAAGTATCTCATTATTAGAGTGATAGTTACAGATAAATAAGTGAGATAAGGTGGTAAGAATGATCCATGTGGTAATGGATGGGTTGAAGATGTCAGTATGAACTCGTATTTAGCTTCATATAGTTACAGATGGTTAAAATAGAAATATAGTTATGTGTATATATGATTAGTATACACACTGTCCTTACTCTGTTGGCTGACAGGGCCTAGAAGTAGGGAGACTCCAGCAGCAAAGGGCACAGCCAGTACGCAGATCTTGGTTTCTGATATCATTTTCAGTAAAAGGAACCAGGGCTTCTCCTTGGAGAATTGGCTGATTCCAGGAGGGCTGGGGCAGAGAAAGTACAAGATGGGCCTGGAGCATTGTGTAGCACCAAAGAAAGGGATCTGGGAAGTCTCTGTACCCACCACTCAATTTTGCTATGAGCCTAAAACTGCTCTAAAAAATAAAATCTATTCATTTTTTTAAAGGGAGAGGCAGACACTATCTTAGATAGTTCAGATATTTAGAACTGAATATAGTGAGGGAGCAACCCAAGTTTTTCAGAGGGGCAAAAGGCCAACTTGGCTGGGGCCTAGTGATCTAGGAAGAGTGGGTAGGAAGTGTCCTCACAGGCAACCAGTGCCAGTATCGAGGCAGACATGTGCTTGGAAGTATCTGCTTCTCAGCATTCTAAGTGGAATCCTGTTTGTGAGGCAGCTGTAACACTTAGCCGATGAGTTACTTCTATCAGAAAGGCCTTTTGGGTAGACCTGTAGAAACAGTCCAAACACTAAATGCAGTCCAGCTCTTTGTGTATCTACTACTACAGGACTATGAGGAGCAGACACTGCTAAACTCATGGCCTACCCTCATAAATTTTCTTTTCCCTCATTGTTCACTTTTTCCATAAATGGTGCCCCCATCCCAGCCCAAGGAGTCCTCTAAATTAGTGATTTCCCAAGTGTTGTAGGAGGTCTGTTACTAAGGCTACATGTTAAAAATTCGGGTTCCAGCATCTCTGTAACCTAGACCTACCTACCTAATTAGAACCTATGAACAGAGACCTAGGAACTTAAATTTTTAACAAATATCCCAGGTGCCACCAAAACTGAAGAACTACTACTGGTCTAAATACTTCCTCCCCCTGACTTTCAAATTGGATCTGTTGCTGAATCCTTTGTTTTCTGCACCTAAACATTGATATCTTTCTGATCTGTCACCCAGAGGTTCTCAGTAAGGTCTTGACTGGTCACCCTGTGTTCACATATCCTTCTCCAACCTATTTTTCTTCTTGTTCTACATAAAAATTAATCTATCTGTATAATGTTTCTGCTTAAGATCCTCCAGTGGTGCTTCATTTTAAAAAAATAAATTCTAAATAGTGACCTTCCAGGTTGAGGAGGATCTGACCTTGGCCTACCTCTTGCTCATTCTTGGAGTGTTCAATTTGTATCACTGCTGTTTTCTGGTCTGTACCCACACTGGCTTCTTTTTGAGCCTCACATTGCCATGTTCCTGCCTTACTATGCATGAGCTTCTCCCTGTGATGAGGATGCTAGGTCTCTCTACTTCTCAATTTTGTTGCTATCTAACTCTGATCTTTCAGACATAGCTTATCTCAGTTGTAATCAGTCATGAATGTAATTACTTGTCTGATTCCTCCTAGACACTCTTTATGAGCTGCCATGCCTCAAATTGTCTGCTCATAGTGGGTGCTCAGTAAATATTATTTGAATGAATGAATGTATAGTACCCTTCAATGCTCATCCTCCTCTCCATTTTCTGAGTATTTTTCTAATTTTCTGCCTGTTGAAGGAAAGATGTCTCTAGAGAACTACTTCTGTACCAATCCAGGGGTTAATCCTCTTGCTGTCAGCTCCCTGACCATACTTGGTCAGCTCATCGGTGGGCCTCATATGCTCTGTATGCATAACAAACTTAACATAAAAACATGAATACAGAAACACTGAAAAAAGAAGATAGTCTATGAGTGGTTGGCTAAAATCTACAAAAGAGAGAGTAGGGAAGGAAGAAATGACTAGTTTTTACCCTTAACTCAGCATCTAAATCACATGAATATACTCTTGTCATTTTTTTATGAATCCTTCTAAAGATATTTTATGCATGCAGAAGCAAAGCAAATATGTATATTTGAAAATATTATTTCTCACAAAGAATTTTCACATGAAATTTGAGATGTTTCTACTCTTCCTAAAATCGGTAATGATGCAGCTAATAACCTTTTATAAGTGCACACGTGTGGCAGTGTTGGGGGGGTGTCAGTCATCAGGTACAGGTAAAATCGCTCTCCTCAGAGGCCCTTCCATGCTGCACTCCCACCTGTTAAATCCTTCTGATTCCATTTATCAGGTTTTCATCTTTTGCTAATCTGGTAGGTTAAAATGGTATATAGTAGTTTGAGTTCTTATTTTTCTTATTGTGAGTCTGGTTGAATATCTGTTTTACAGCCGTGTATGCTTCTTTTTCTAGAACTATCTTTATTACCTTTTTTCCTGCTGTGTTGTAGGTCTTTTGCTTAATGGCTTTTAGGAGTTCTTTATGTATTAGGGAAACTACATGCTATATGTATTGTTTTCCAATTAGTCATTTGTCCTTTGACTTTGCTGTTGATGGTTTTGCTATGAAGACTGACTTTTTGTAACGTTGAGATTATCCATCTCTCCTGGCTCTTGTGTTATAGTTATTTCTAGATTATCAGAAAAATTCTCCTATGGTTTCCACAGTTCATTCTAGTACTGTTATGATTTCTTTGTCATTTTAAATTTTTTGCATTTGAAAATCTGATATGTTTAGAATTTACAGTACCTGTTGTAAAGTGTAAGGTATGATCCCATGGAACATTTTGCTACTTGGCTCTTCAAGTGTCCCAACAGCATAAATTGAATAGTCAGCATTTCCGCTATGGAATTTAAAATGTCCATATACTAGTTTCTGTAACAATTGAGGATATTTCTCAGCATTGTACTCTTTCCCTTTGACCTGCCTGCCAGTTCACGCACCAGCCCTTGTGACTTTAATTCTTGTAGCATTTTGAATATCTGGTGGGCGGTGCTGCTCTTATCACTCTTCTTTCTCAGAATTTGCTTAACTTTTCTCACTTGGTATTGCTGCTGCTAGTGCTGCCACCTTGTTTGGTTTTACTGATCTGCATAGTTCCTTTTCTTAAATATTTTCCAATATTAAAGCTGTCCATCAGTTTCACGTTGTGGATAATTTCTTCAGTTTACTAATTCTTTATTTTTATGTGATAGACTTATTAATGATATACTTCATATATACAGAAAATAAATATAATGATTAGCTATAAGATACTGAGATTAATGACACAAATACCTGTTTACCCACCATCCAGCTTAAGAGGTAGTACATTATTAATGCCTCTGATGACCCTCCCACTTATTCCTCTCCCTTTCAGCAAAAGAAGCCACCTTTTTGAATTGTTTATGTTTAATATTCCCTTCTCATTTGTACTACATGTGTATGGATCCCTAAGCCATAGATTACTTAATTTTGTGCTTTTGAATTTTATATAAATGATATACTACTGTAGGTATTCTTCTGTAATTTGCTTTTCTCAACATTTCGGTTCATTTCAGTGTTGTATAGTATTCCATTGTATGAAATTATTGGCATTTAGCTATATTTTTTGCTATTAAAAGACATTTAAATTGTTGCCAGTTTTTGCTATTATGACATTTAATGCCATGAACATGAAATTCTTGAACATGTCTCTTGGGGAACACTTGCATGGGTTTCATTAGAGAATATACTGTATACCTATGGATAGAATTACTGGTCAAAGGGCATCACTTTCTTCAACTTCACTAGATGACAAATATGTTCTAAAGTAGTTATACCAGTTTACATTCTCACTAAGAGCAGACAAGGGTACACTTGTTTAGATCTCATTAGTATTTGGTATTCTCTAAACTTTTCATAATTTTATAGGTATTTAATGGCATTACATTGTGATTTTAATTTCCATTGGCCTGGTTACTAAAGAGGTTGAGCATCTTTTCAAATGCTTTTCAGCTATTTGGATTTTCTTCTCTAAGATATGCTTGTTGACGTTTTTTAGTCATTTTTCTATTGTGTAATTTATTTTCTTTTTAATTTTTATGAGTTATTTATATGTTATTGTGATATTATGATATAGATAGATAGGTTTTCATCCACAGTTCCTGGCTTATAACTCCCATAGCTCTTGTTATAATGTTGGGGCACTTTAGGCCTCAGGAAACAGAGTCTCTCTCTCTGACCTTCTTCTGCCCTTCTTTCACCTGTCCAAGGCAGGACTCTAATCTGATTGTGGATCCTAAGACCCTTATTCCAGAGAGAGTCCTACTCCATACCCTGGAGGAAGGAATGCTGCACATAGAGGCCAAGAAGAATCTGAACAGATAGGCCTTGCTGGGTTTCCCCATTCAGTGTATTAGTATGAGATTATACCCTTTTTACCAATCACATTTCTACATGGTTGCCTATGGAATGAAGCCTCCACAAAACCCCAAAAGGACAGGGTTCAGAGAGCTTCCAGATAGCTAGACATGTGGAGGTTCCTGGAGGGTGATGCACCCAGAGGGAGGACATGGAAGCTCCATACCCATCCCCCCATAAAGCACCCTGTGCATCTCTTCATCTGTATCCTTTATACTATCCTTTAAAATAAAAAGGTAAATCTAAATGTTTCCCTGAATTTTGTGAGCTACTCTAGCAAATTAGTTGAATTCAGAAGGAGTCGTGGAAACCCCAACTTGCCTAAACTTGTGACTGGTGTATGAAGGGTGCGGTTTTGGGGACTGAGACCTCAACTTGTGGGATCTGACACTATCTCCAGTGTTGGAATTGAATTGAAAGACACCTGGTTGGTGTCTGCTACAAAACTGCTTGCCTGCTTGGTGGTGGGGAAAACCCTTCCCCCATGTTTGGTCATAGAAGTTGTCTTCTGTGTTGATGATTATTGTAGTGTAAGAGCAGAGGAAAAACAGTTTGAGTTTTTTCCAAACAATTATAAATACCAATCGCTTGTTAGTTATACATGTGACTGTGTGTTATGTTATAGTTTTTCAGTTGATTCTAATGGATTTTCTAGGTACATGTGGATCATATGCAAATGATAATTTTATCTTCTTCTCTTTAATTGCTTTTAAGGAAATAGCTCTTTATTTAAATCTTTAGTATCTGGATAGTTGGACTATTGGTTGTTCTTTTTCCCAGTTAGCTCCCATAAACCATGAGATAAGAGTACATTTCAAATTAATAAGGCACATGACAATAAAACTAGCAAACATCATAGAAACCTCACCAAATAAAGATGGTTGGGTACAAAGAGAAGAATTTTTAAAAGCCAGCTCACTACCAGTCACAGACTGTAGAAGAAGCAAGAGAGGACTCAGGCAGGTGAAGCAACCATTGCTCTCCATCCCCACAGAAGGAAAGTTCCAAAATAATATGTATAATTTAAAAATAGTTGTCTACATAATTGATTCAAAAATTCTTCACTGACTGATACTAAGTACAAAGTGATAGCATTTTTAGAATTAGCATTTCCAGGACTAGGAAAGGGCAATAAGGGCCATTTCATTTGGCAATATCATTGGGAAAATATTATTTTTATTGTCTAGGGTGGGTGCATATAGAAGTAGACCCTTTATTATGTGGAGTGCATAATCCATTGTGTGAGTTAAATGGACAGGAAAAAGATACAAAAATATTTTGGACTCAGAGGTTTCATGGTATTGGTTTATTTATTCTTATTTGATTTTAAAAATAAATCAATAAACTTAAAAACATACTCTGAGATACCACAAAGTAGAATGGTATTTGGAGGGTGTCTTAATTTACTTTTGCTGCTATAACAGAATACCACAGACTGGGTAATTTATAAGGAACAGAAATTTATTTTTTCACAGTTTTAGAGTCTGGGAAGTCCAAGATCAAGGGGCCAGCATCTGGCAAGGGCCTTCTTGCTGCATTATCATGTAGTGGAAGGCATCACATGGCAGAAGGGCAAAGAGAGAAAAAAAGAGCAAAAGGGGGTGAACTCACTCCTGTGATAATGACATCAAATGGCTCAAATAATTCTTAAAGTTCCTACATCTTAACTGTGTTATAACAGCAATTAAATTTCAACATGATTTTTGAAGGGGACAAACATTAAAACCATAGTAGGGAGGAAGAGCAAATTCCTCCTGGAATTAATTTTCTGGTTGACTGGTACTTGGTACAGAGCAATGAGTCTCCCTAGACTATATTTGGCTTTTTGTAAGACAGATTGATACCTCTTTTTCTTCTCTGTGGTGGGGAATAGGTATGTTTGGCAGAAAAATTACTTTCCAGAAGTTAACAAGGGATTACATACATTTTGAGATACATTTATAAAACATTATCATTTATAAAACATCTGGAATATTCTATAAATGGTTGCTATGAAAACAATAAAAATGTAATTACAAATATATATGCATCAGCTGTTTAAATACATGTGGCTTAAGCTTACCTTCCTTTAAATATCATTCCCAAAGGCACATTACTTCTAGCCCAGCCAGAATGGAGGTCAGTATACAAAAATCAATTTTATTTCTATATACTAGCAATGAACAACTGGAGATTGAAATATTCTTTTAAAATTTAGTAAGGTTTGTATAAGAATTATATGCTGAGAACCATAAAGCATTGACGAAGACCTAAATAAATAGGGATATTGGCAAAAGGATGGATACATGAGCAATGAAACAGAAGAGAAAGTTCAGATACAGACCCCCAATTTTTGACCAATTGATTTTTGCCAAAGGTAAGTCAGTGGGGAAGGGATACTCTTTTTAACAAATGGTGTTGGGATAAAATCTCATTCAGAAAAGTCAAACTTTAAAAAAAAGGAAAAAGAAAAATGTTAAATTTGTAGGAAAAAATCAAGGAATACAAGAGGAGTCGAACCCTAATTTTTAAAAAAATATACTATACACTGTGCACACTCTTAGTATGTGTTTTGGCAGTCCTTGGTAGGCATGATCCAGGGATAAAACTCTTATTGGGCAATCTGTAGTCATCTTTTTCAGAATTCAAATGTTCGTCTTTATGATCCTCTTTTTTCATTTTGTTTTATTTATGAATCCCCAGGGTTCAGAGTGGTTAAAAATGCTGTCTGATCATTATATAAAACCATTCTCAAATGGCCCCTGCTGTTGATTCTGCTGCAATCATTTACTTTTCAATTGATTTTTAAATTAAAAATTATTTTGAGATCGTTATAGAGTCACATGCAGTTTAAAGAAATAAATAAGATCCTGTGTATCCTTTACCCAGTTTCCCCTAATGCTAACATCTTATAAAACTATAGTACAATATCATAACCAGAATATCAAGGTTGATACAGTTGTACAGTTAAAGTACATTTCCATCCCTACAAGGGTTTCAACCATACAAATCCCTTGCCTTTCCCCCTCCCTGGCCTTTGGCAACCACTAATCTCTTCTCAGTTTCTATAAATTTGTCATTTCAAGAATGTTATAGAAATGGAATCATATAGTATGTAACCTTTTAGAAATGTCTTGTCACTCAATGTAACTCTCTGGAGATTTATCTAGGTTGTTGAGTGTATCAGTGTTTGTTCCTTTACATTACTGAGAGATATCCCATGGATTGGATGTACCACAGTTGGTTTAACTGTTCATTTAATGAGAAACATCTGAGTTGCTTCCAGTTTGGGGCTAATTCTAATAAAGTTGTAAATATTCATATACATTTCTCTGGGATATGTGCCCAGGAGTATAATGGCTGGATCTTATGGTAAATGCATGTTTCGATTTTAAAAACCTGCCAAACTGTTTTCCAGAGCAGCTGTACCATTTTTACATTCCCACCAACAGTTTATGAGTGATTCAGTTTTTTCTCTATGTTCTTGCCAGCATTTGATGATTGAATGCTTGGTATGTAAACATTGCATTTAAATTGCTTACTTTGTTATTGGCACATGGTATGGGCTTAGTAAATGCTAGTGCTCTTCTTTTTTTCTTATTAAGATTTACTAGTATTGTGAAGTAACTTAGATACTTTATAAGTATATGAAGCATAATTCTAGTCCCAGTTTTCAAACATTTCATTCCTGTTTTCCTAAGTAGTTTTTATTAGACTATGTGTTACAATTTTTGCTTCTAGTTAGATGTCATTGTCTTAATTTTAAAAGCATAATAGTGTGTGAAGATTATTTTAAAGTATATCTGGCTTTGTTGTCTTTATTTTCAGACTTCTACAGCTTACTAGAATAAGACTGCCCTCCCATGGTGAAAATTAGGTAATTTGTCCAGTAAATTTAATGGGTTCATTTTTAGAAAAAAATGCTTTGAAGTGTATATCTTTTTTAAAATATGTGAGGGGGAAAAAAAAAGATAAGCTATTTTGTGGTTTCAAAATAGACAGAGATGGTAGAACCCCCCTAGTTAATAGGGTCACAGAGGCCAGCCAGCATGACAGGGCCCAGCTCCACAGCTTTTCATAAGTCAGTGGTCTGAAGTCATTTGTCTCTCTGGGGAGTCAAGTTTCTCATCTTAAAATAAAGTGGTTTAAATCAGGCTGCTCCAGATCTAAAGTTGTATGGCTCCTTTGCCTTCCTATTTTTTCAGGGGATAGCACTTTATATCTAGTCCTCTTCCTCAATCCCATGGTAAAATTCTTGGAGTCACCCTTGACACTTATTGGTCCAATATCCTCCATATTTTCTGTGGTATTACATAATATTGATGCAAGTATTCTTTAGGTGAAAGGAACTCTTTGGTTTCTTCAAAATGTTGAAATGATTGGGGACCCAGGAACCAGAATTTCTCTTACTTATGTTTATTCAAGTTAATAGTTACACTAGTTCCCCCTTATCTGCGATTTTGCCTTCCCCCATTTCAATTACCCATGATCAACCATGGTCTGAAAGTATTAAATGGAAAATTACCGAAATAAACAATTCATAAGTTTTAAATTGTGCACCATCCTGAGTAGTGTGATAAAGTCTTGCACTGTCCCACTCCATCTCACTCAGGATATGAATCATCCTTTTGTTCAGCATATCCATGCTATATATGCTACCCTCCTATTAGTCCCTTAGTAGCCATCTGGGTTGTCAGAATAACTATCGCAGTATCTCAGTGCTTATGTTCTAGTAATCCTTATGCCAAAGAAGAACTATAAAGTGCTTCCCTTAAGTGAAAAGGTGAAAGCTCTTGACATAAGCAAAAGAAAAAAATGGCATGCTGAGATTGCTAAAACCTGTGGTAAGAACAAATCTTCAATCTGTGAAATTGTGAAGAAGGAAAAAGAAATTTGTGCTAGTTTTCTGTCGTATCTCAGACTGCAAAAGTTATGGCCACAGTGCATTAAATTGGTGGGTGGAAGTCATGAATAGAAATGTGTTCTGATTGAAGCAATTGGACTCTGTAATATAATTAGGCCTCCACAGGGGTCTTAGAATGTATCTTCCATGGTTAAAAGGGAACTACTGTACAGTAAGTCCCCACTTAACATCATCGGTAGGTTCTTAGAAACTGCAACTTTTAAGCGAAATGATGTATAACAAAACCAATTTTCCCATATTGATATAAACAAATGTTAAGTTCTTATAGCATATTTCTGGTCACAAAATCATCACCAAAATTCCTAGTCCCCAGAAAAAGTTCACACAGACATGGGGAGAATGTGCAAACTCCCCATTGCCCCTTCCTGGAATGATTTTTTCCCCCATCAACATTATAACAAAATGACATATGAAATGATGTTATTTGAGGACCTACTCTGTTAAGAAAAATTTACTAAAAAGAAATTTTGAAGAGACGGTTATACCGCTGATGGCAAAGTTCTGGGGTGAGTATGTCTGATTGGTGGAATGAGTGAGTAAGCGAATGTTTGTGAGAATTGCTGGGGTTGGGTGGGCAAGGAAAAATGGAAAGGAGAAGGGGGCGTTAGATACTGAGATAGGAAGATGAATTTTCAGATATAATTTCTTCAACAAGGTTGAGCTCAGAGTTTGAATTATAGGATACTAATCCTCTTAAGCCATAAGGAAGAAAAATTAATCTGTGTTTATTTTTGAATAATTCTGAATTTAGTTTTCAATCCTGGTTAAGTAAACCAACACAACTCCTACTACTTCAAGAAATGTTTTAAAAACTAAAGAGTTTTTGTAGTTGTACAGTTCACTAAGGTAGAATTTGAGCACTGCTAGCTATGTAGGGTTGCCTTTGACCTCCTATGGAAGACAAGAATATCATCTTTATTTTTTCTTTCCTAGTACAAATAAACTAAGAGTTATTAGATTTTGCTCAGGTATATCAGTATTTTAAGTGATTCTCAGAAAGTGTAGTCAATGCTTAAAATTTCCTCTGGGTGGGATAGTGAGAGCTTGCTCTCATTAAAAGTATGCTCCTGGAGCCTACGTGCCATGCTGTAAGGAAGCTGATGGACAGGCACTGAATGGGCCATTTTAGAAGTAGATTCTCTAGCTCCCACTGAACTACCCCAATGATACCACATGGAGCAGAGATGAGCAGTCCCCAGTGAGTCCTGACCAAATTCCATATTTGTGAGCAAAAGAAATGATTGTTATTGGGATGATTTCCTATGCAGCAACAGGTATAAATGTGATCTACATCAAGAGAAGGTGGAACATTTGAGTTGTGCCGAGTAGTTGAGTAGTTGTTTCCATTCTCCTGAATATAGAAATGCAAAGGACCTAGAATAACCAAGCCAATCCTGAGAAAGAACAACAAAGTTTTGGATGACTTATTATATTACTAAATTTTAAGCCATAGATGCATGGAACAAAAAGTCAGAGCTAGGAATAGACGTAGAACTCAGAAATAAACGAGACATATATGATCACTTGATTTATGATAAAGACACCACTGCAAGTCAGATGATCTTTTCAGTAAATTAGATAGAGCAATTGGGTGTATATAAGGGGGCAAAAAGGAATCTTGATGCTTATACCTAATACAAAAAGTAATTCAGGATGGGTTATAGACCTTAAATATGAAAGATAAAACAACATATCTTGGCTGGGCACAGTGGCTCACGCCTGTAATCCTAGCACTCTGGGAGGCGGAGGCGGGCGGATCGCTCAAGGTCAGGAGTTCGAAACCAGCCTGAGCAAGAGCGAGACCCCGTCTCTACTATAAATAGAAAGAAATGAATTGGCCAACTAAAACATATATATAGAGAAAACTAGCCGGGCATGGTGGCACATGCCTGTAGTCCCAGCTACCTGGGAGGCTGAGGCAGGAGGATCACTTGAGCCCAGGAGTTTGAGGTTGCTGTGAGCTAGGCTGACGCCATGGCACTCTAGCCTGGGTAACAGAGTGGGACTCTGTCTTGAAAACAAACAAATAAAAAACCACAATGAAGTTCTACAGCAATTAAAAGGACTAACGATACCAATTGTGGTTAAGATTGTGGACAAAAGGAGCTCTTGTACATTGTTGGTGAGAATGTAAATCGGTACAATTGTGGAAAACTATTGGCAGTGTCTACTACAGCTAAACATAGACCTATTCTGTGATCCAACTATTCTGTTCCTAGGCATGTACCCTATGGAAATGAATGCATATGCCCTTAAAAAGACTTGCACAAACATGTTTGTAGCAGCTTATTCATAATAACCAAAAACTAGAAATAATTCAAATGACCCCCAATGGATTGATTGGAAAGGATTAATACATTGTGATATGTGCAATGAAATACTCCTCAGCAATAAAAAGGAAATTAGCTATTGATATATGCAGTAATATGGAAGAATCTCACAGGCAATATGTTGATCAAAAGAAGCTAGTAATGGAAGGCTCATTTGTATAGTTTATTTATTTGAAGTTTGGTCGGGCTTCATGGCTCATGCCTATAATCTTAGCACTCTGGGAGGCCAAGGCGGGAGGATTGCTTGAGCTCAAGAGTTCAAGACCAGCCTGAGCAAGAATGAGACCCTGTCTCTACTAAAAATAGAAAAATTAGCTGAGTGTTGCGGGCACACCTGTAGTTTCAGCTACTCGGGAGGCTGAGGCAGAAGGATCACTTGAACCCAGAAGGTTGAGGTTGCAGTGAGCTAGGCTGAGGCATTGTACTCTACCCAAGGTAACAGAGAGATTGTGTTCAAAAAAAAAAAAGGGGGAATCAAACATTCTTCCTCCCCCCTTCACTTAAAAAAAATGTATTTGAAATTTAAGAACAGGCAAAATTAGTTGATAGCAATAGAAGCTATAAAAATTAATTGCCTTAGGGCTGAGATAAGTAGAGTATGGACTGGGCATGGGCGTGGAAGAACCTTTTGGGGGTGATAGAAATGTTTTCTATCTTCATTTGGTTTTATTCTCAATCGTGATCTGCTTTGGACAAATAGTGCTGGGACAACTAGATATCCACATCATACCATATGCAAAACTTAACTCAAAATGGAACAAAGACCTAAGTGTAAGAGTTAATGCTATTAAACTCTTAAAAGAAATTGTAGACAAAAATAGTCATGAGCTTGGATTAGGCAACAACTTCTTATCTATAACATGAAAGAACAAGCAAAAAAAGAAATAGATAAATTGGACATCACCAAAATAAAACCTTTTATGTGTCAAAGGATACTATTGAGAAAGTAAAAACACAACCTACAGAATGGGAGAAGATTCCTGATAAGGAACTTGTTTCTAGATTAGAATTCCTACAACTTAATAATTTTTGAAAATCCCAATTTAAAAGTGAGTCAAAGATCTAAATTGACATTTCTCCAAAGAAATGGCCAAATAAACATGAAAAGATAGCATCACTAATCATCAGGGAAATGGAAATCAAAACCACAATGTGGTTCTTCATTTCATGCTCTCTAGGATTACTACAATAGAAAAAATGGACAGTAACAGGTGTTGGCAAGAATGTGGAGAAATTGGAACCTGCATATGTTGCTGGTGGGAATGTAAAATGGGATAGCCACTTTGGAAAATAATCTGGCAGTTTCTCAAAAGGACATAAAATACCATATGACCCAGGAATTTCACTACTAGGTATATATACCCAAGAGAAATGAAACCAAAGTCCACTCAGAAATTTGTACACAAATATTGATAGCAGCATTGTTTATTCATAATAGCTTAAAAGTGGAGACAACCCAAATGTCCATCAACAGAGGAATGGAGAAATAATGCGGTATATCCTCTCACTTGAATATTATTTGGCTGTAAAAAGAAATGAAGTGCTTATACATGCTATAAATGGATGAACCTTGAAAACAGTATGCTAAATAGAAGCCATTCAGAAAAGACCATGTATTGTATGATTCCATTTACAAGAAATGTTCGGAATAGGCAAATCCAGAGAGAGAGAAAGTAGCTTTGCAGGGAGTAAATGGGAGGTGACTTTGATGGGTACACAACTTCTTTTTGGGGTGATGAAAATGTTTTAAAATTGATTGTAGTGATGGTTACATAACACTGAGTATACTAAAAAACATTGAATTGTGTATTTTAAATGCTTGAATTATACGGTATATAAATTATATCTCAATAAAGCTATTATTTAAAACAATAGGATGAGAGTATAAATAAAATAATGAAATATAAATTAATTTTTGAAATTGAGTGGGAAGTATGAAAGTTCATTATATGGTTTTGTCTACCTTTGCTTCTGTTCTAAATTCTCCTTGGTAAAAAGGTAAAAAAAAAAAAAAAAAAAAAAAAAAAAAAAGTCTCCAGCATTCTACAGGTAAACAAAAAAGGTTTCTACCACTGCAAGTCTTAATATTGGGACTTTATACAACAGATTGTGCCCTGCCTAAGAAGCATGCTTTTGTGCCTTGGCCTGAATTGTCCCAGTGTTTCTGGCCATCTGTAGTTTCTTCTCTGTCTATATATGGGTTCATTTTAAAGCAACTCTTGAGCCAGCAACTCTTGGGCCACCTATAATCCCAGCACTGTGGGAGGCTGAGGCGGGAAGATCACTTGAGTTCTGGAGGTTGTGACCAATAAAAATTAGCTGGATGTGGTGGTACATGCCTGTAGTCCTAGCTACTTGGGAGGTTGAGGCAGTAGGATCGCTTGAACTCAGGAGTTCGAGGCTGCAGTGAGTTATGATTGTCTCACTGCACTCCAGCCTGGGTGACAGAACGAGACCCTGCCTCTAAATGAATGCATTCTTTTAACTTCCATTTTCTTATTTCTCCAAGAGAGATATTATTGCTGGAAATGTCTTCCTTGTTATAGCACTGATCAGAGGTGATTGGGTGAGAGAATCTGTTTCAGAGCTCCTCAGAGCCTGTGATAGAAACTGTAGTTAAGTGTCTTCAGTAATACTAAAAGTGCATTGGGAAAAAATTGTTTGCCCTTAACCTCTGTTTAATGTGGAATATAGCAGTGCATCTTCATATAGTAGGTGTAGTTTGTGGTAGAACTATAGGGTAAGGTGAGGTCCTAGAGTGAAACAAGATATGTAGGATAAAACACATTGTGTTCTTAGGATGAGGGTAAGGATTTTTTCTTTCCCTTCACTAATAAGCATCTTTCAGTGATTTCATTCAGAAACATATACTGAGCCAAGGCAGTATGCTAGCTTTGGTAGCAAGGAGAAAGAATGCAAAGGTGACTAAAACACAGTCCTTGCAACCAAGATGTCCCAAATCCCCTGGAGAATGTGAAAAAAAGACCAATATACAAATAGCTAGAATAATTTAGATCATGATGAGTGCAAAAGAGCAGCACAGTCAAAATACTGGGAAGATTCTCGGGGGAAGAGTCCACATCTGTTTATGGGAGAATCAGGAAGATTAGCTGAAATGTATGACATTTGAGGTTGAATAAGGTTTTGATAGAAAGGATGGCATGAACAAAGACACAGAATACAGAAAATGCAAAGTGTGTTTGAGAAACAGCAAATAATCTTGAGCTGGGACATGAAATGAAAAGCTCAAAAATTACTTTTTGAATGTAGATCATAATCTAAAAGGTAGGTTAAGAAGTTTTTTAATTCAGTAGTCAATGGGAACTATTACAGGCTTTTGATGAAGGAGTGACATGATCAATTTAGATGGCACACAGATCTATTTGATTGGTAATGTTGGAATTGGATAGGCAAGATAAGGCCAGGAACATATTTTGATATTCCAACTAGGAAATAATGTGATTGTGATATAGTGACTGACAATAAAAAGGAAGGAATGGATGCAAAAAGCATGGAAATGTAGGGCAGGACTTGGTACCAGGTTGGCTATAGAGGTTCAGGAAGGTAAAAAATGAGGGGCTCTTAGACATTTAGAACCTGAACAGCTGGGAGGAAAGACAGAGGCAAAAGGGAGCGTGTGAGTTTGAAGGAATTTGTTTATGATGTTGATTTTGATTGAATTATATGGCACTAAATGCTTGAGTTTGCTTTTGAAAGTTTGTTATGAGTGAGGTCAGCATTTGAGATGTGGATTTTGGAGGCCTCATGATAAAGGTAGTGGCTGAATGAACAGAAATGGATGAAATTATTAGGGGATGTAGAGAAGAGGTCAAAAGAAGAATATTGGGGAACACTAGCCACTAAAGGGCAACTAGAAAGGCATGATGTATGTTAGCCAAGTGAGCAAAGAATTTCAAGAAGGATACATGGTACACAGATTTTATGAGGATAAACACTAAGAAAAAAATACCATCGCAGTTAAAAGCATGCAGCTAGACTGCTGGGTTCAAATCCCAAATCTACCACAAGTGATTTAATTCTTTGTTCCTCAGTTCCCACATCTGAATATACAGGTATAAATAAAGATAACTTACAGGGTTATTGTGAGGATTAAATTTATAAATACAAGTAAGACATTTGGAAGAATGTCTGAAAATGTTCTTTAAACATCAGCTATTATTGTTTAATGTTATTCATATAAGATGATTTTGGGAAAATAGATTTATAATTGGTAGTTCAGCTGCAATAGATTAAGGATAGCTTGGCACCAGGAGTTTGAGACCAGCCTGAGCAACATAGTGAGACCTGGTCTCTACAAAAAAATTTTAAAAGAAAAAAAAAGCTTTAGTTTTAGTGACTTCAGTAAGTGATTTTCTTAAAGTATTATGTTTGTTTCATGAATTCTGATGATCATTTTTTGTTATAGTAATTGGAAGGAAATAAAGATAGATAGTCATTGAGAGTCTTTGCTGCCTTAAAGTCCTTAATAAATGCAGTGGGTTACAGTAACTCATTTGTTTTCAATCCTTAATGGACTTTTCAAGTGGGTAATATTTTGTATTTACCATAAAATGTGTTTGTGGCAGTAAACATTAATATGGTTTGGTTATGATTTTTATTAGTGATTTGTTTTTTGCAAACTAAGAACCAAAAATGGCTAACAGCTGTGGGATGGAAAACATAAACATTAACTGCAGGGAATTAATTGTTCAGGGATTTCATGAATCATTTCCAGTATTTAAAATTTTTGTTTTGTCTTTTTTTTTTTTTCCTTCTTCCAATCTTTATTTTTTTTTAAATTTTTTTTCTTTTTTACTTCAGCATATTACGGGGTTAAAAATGTTTTGGTTACATATATTGCCTTTGCTCCACCTGGGTCAGAGCTTCAAGCATGTCCATTCCCCAGACGGTGTGCACCGCACCCATTAGGTGTGTATATACCTCCCCCCACTTGCCTGACACCCAATGAATGTTATTACTATATGTGCACTTAAGTGTTGATCAGTTAATACCAATTTGATGGTGAGTACATGTGGTGCTTGTTTCTCCATTCTTGTGTTACTTCACTTAGTAGAATGGGCTCCAGCTCTATCCAGGATAATACACGAGGTCCTAGATCACCATTGTTTTTTGTAGCTGAGTAAGAACTCCATGGTGTATATATACCACATTTTATTAATCCACTGATGTATTGTTGGGCACTAGGGTTGTTTCCACATATTTGCAATTATGAATTGTCCTGCTATAAACATTCTAGTGCAGATGTCTTTTTCATAGAATGTCTTTTGTTCCTCTGAGTAGATGCCCAATAATGGGATTGCTGGATCAAATGGTAATTCTACTTGTAGCTCTTTGAGGTATCTCCGTATTACTGTTCACAGAGGTTGTACTAGTTTGCAGTCCCACCAGCAGTGTATGAGTGTTCCTATCTCTCCACATCCATGCCAACATTTATTGTTTTGGGACTTTTTGCTAAAGGCCATTCTCACTGGAGTTAAGTGATAGCTCATTGTGGTTTTGATTTGCATTTCCCTGATGATTAGAGATGTTGAGCATTTTTTCATATGTTTCTTGGCCATTAGTTATCTTCTTTACAAAAGTTTCTGTTCATGTCCTTTGCCCACTTTTTGATAGGGTTGTTTGATTTTTTTCTTTCTGATTTTCCTGAGTTCTATATAGATTCTAGTTATCAGCCCTTTATCGGATGTGTAGCATGCGAATATTTTCTCCCGCTCTGTAGGTTGTCTGTTTGCTTTCATGATAGTTTCCTTGGCTTGCAGAAGCTTTTTAATTTGATCAGGTCCCATTTATTTAGTTTTGTTATTGCTATGATTGCCTTTGGGATCTTCTTCATAAATTTTTTGCCTTGGCTTATGTCTACAAGAGTTTTACCAACATTTTCTTCTAGAATTCTTATAGTTTTAGCCTTAGGTTTAAGTCTGTTATCTACCATGAGTTGATTTTTGTGAGAGGTGAAAGATGTGGATCCTGTTCAGGGGCAGAAGAGGTCAAACTATCGCTCTTTGCTGATGGTATGATTTTATATCTAGAAAACCCCAAAGATTCTGCCATGAGACTATTGGAATTGATAAACAAATTCAGCAAAGTCTCAGATTACAAAATCAATGTGCAGAAATCAGTATCATTCCTATAGGCCAACAGCAGTTAAACTGAGAATCACATCAAAGACTCAGTACCCTTCACAATAGCAACAAAGCAAACAAAATACCTGGGAATATATTTAAATAAGGAGGTAAAAGACTTCTACAGGGAGAACTATGAAACACTGAGGAAGGAAATAGCAGAGGGCATAAACAGGTAGAAAACTATACCATGCTCATGGGTTGGCAGAATCAACATTGTTAAAATGTCTATACTACCCAAAGTGATCCACAGATTCAATGCAATCACTATTAAAATACCAAAATCATTTTTTGTAGATCTAGAAAAAATAATTCTACACTTCATATGGAATCAGAGAAGACCCTGTATAGCAAAAGCAATCTTAAGGAAAAAGAACAAATTGGGAGGCATCAATTTGCCAGACTTCAAGCTATACTACAAGGCTGTAGGAACTAAAACAGCATGGTAACTGGCACAAGAACAGAGACAAAGACCAATGGAACAGAACTGAGAACTCAGATATAAAACCATCCTCATATAGCCATCTAATCTTTGACAAAGCAGACAAAAACATACACCAGGGAAAACAATCTTTATTCGATAAATGGTGCTGGGAAAATTGTCTTCTCTTTTTAGAAAAAGATTAACTTGACTACTTTAAGCTTTGCTATTCAGATCATAGACTAATCTGTTTGTTTAGATGATTCTAACCTTAGTATTTACCTTATAATTTTAATTATTAATTTTAAGACATTGGATTTTTCCAAAGTTGATGGACATTTTTGACTTTTACATATGTTGTTTAGGTGCCATGATATCATTATTTTATTTTATTTTTGTTATGTCATAGAAAAATTTATTTTGTTAAAACAACTGGAACTTTAAGATATTTTAATTTTAGAATGTTTATTATTGTAGTGTTGTTTTCTTTTACCTCTGAGGACTTCATAATCTTTAATTTTTCTTGTCAGTAATTGTCCAGTATAATAGTTACTCATGTTTTATGAACCTCTATGGTTTACAAAGCATTTCACATATATTTTTATTATTTAATCCTCATAGCAACCTTAGTGATCAGTATTATCACCCCTACCCTTTGTAGGTGAGGAAGCAGGCTTAGAGAGATGGTGACTTACCTAAGGCTATAAATGGAACTGGATTTCCATCTCAAAGCCCTGCCTCCAGGGGCTCTTTCCATTCTGTCACTACTGGTGGTTAACCTTTACTTTGATCTTCCCTCTACAATTTTCAGAAAAGTAGCAGTTTTGTTCTAGATTTCCAAACTTATGTCATTTGAGAAATTAAGTAAATTTCCTGTAAAGCAGTTATTGTCAACCAGCTGAAATTTTGCCCCACCTCCCATTCCTCCCCCTAGGGACATTTGGCAATGCCAGGAGAAATTGTTGATTGTCAAAACTTGGAGAGGGGGCAGGAAAGTGTTACTGGCATCTAGTGTGTAGAGACCAGGGAGCTGTTAAACAGTGTATAGCACAACTCCCACCACAAAAAATGATCTGGCCCAAAATGACAATAGTGCCAAAGTTGACTAAGCCTGCTGTGAAAAATAAGACCTTATTTACCCATTCTTAAACCTAATATCCAAACCCTCCCTCTCTTCTTATTTATCTGTAATATTGTTCTCTCCTCCTTACTTCCCAAAATTATTTAAAATCTAGTTTTTGAGGTAGTTTATCATAAAGATGATTATCTTTCATAGCATATGAACTATATGATGTATTTTAGTATTGTTGTTAAGAATTTACATTAGTACTGCTCTAAAAATGTTATATAGAGAGTTTTCTGAAGAATAGTTTATGTTCCTGGGCGGGAAAAGAAAAATTACATCAAGGCACAAATATTTTATTTCAAGCCAATATTTTTAATGATATTTTTCTTATTTTCTAATTTTACTTAACTTATGTTGAATGCCAATAAAAATACATAAAGTACTCTTTTGTACAGAGCTTTCAGTTTTTGTCTGTTTAATTTCATGCTCTACCTATCCCGTTATACTATAGGTGTATTTCTCAGAGTTATCCAGTTTGTACATATTTGAGGAGGCAATTTGGTGTAGAACTCATAGTGTCCAGGCTCTTCCAGGCAAGGTCTTCCAAAGGGATATCTTGAAAATGTTCCTTAGCGTTGAGGTGACAGTGTTAATAACCTAACAATTGCCATGCTCTTAAAAGCTTATAATAACTGATAATAAAAAATGTGAGTTACAGATGTTATATAAACATTACATGTTTTTATAGCGGTTTTATAATCAGAGAATAATAATTAAAAAAGAAAAGTACATGCTATAGCCCCCAAACCAGCTCTTATGAATAGCACATTGAGTTGGTAATGAATGAACACTTATTGAAGGCTTTATTTTAAGAAGTTATTTTATTTTATTTTAGACAGGGTCTCATTCTGTTGCCCAAGGTGGAGTGCAGTGGCATGATCATAGCTCACAGCACCCTTGAACTCCTAGGCTCAAGTGATCCTCCTGCCTTAGCCTCCTGAGTAGCTGGGACTACAGGTGTGCACCACCACACCGGGCTATTTTTTTTTAAATTTTTTGTAGAGATGGGGTCTCACTGTGTTGCCCAGGCTGGTCTCAAACTCCTGGCCTCAAGTGATCCTCCCACCTCGGCCTCCCAAATTGCTGGGATTACAGGTATAAGCTACCACACCCGGCCAGAAGTTAGTTTTAAACATAAAAGACAGGCTGTAAGACATGAGAACTCCAGTATGATTATGTCAATCCATACTTCAACATGATTAGAAATATTACAGTACTACCCAAGTTATTAAAGAATAAGCATAGTATAATGTACTCTTTATATAACCATGCTTGTCAATTTTGTTTTCTAACAGCAAATGAAAGAGCACAAATTTTGCTAAGTCAAGCATTCCATTTACAGTACAGTTTTTTTTAAACGTGCTTGATAAAGTGTTAAATACTGAATATCTTATTTTTTTGTTACTGAGAAAGGAATGTTCAAGCATGAGATTTATGCAAAATAATTTTTATGCAAAAAGAAACAATAGATGCTTGTTTCCCTTAATTGTTAGGTATCAATGGCAAAATTCTGTGGAAATTTTTTGTCATAAAATAAGCCAGTGGACTTACCATGTTGGAATAGGTTTTGCTTGTGTCAATAATACCACTGTTATTAATAGAGTTCAAGTATTCCAAATGTAAGAATTTTTGAATTTTATATTAAGTGGACATTAGTTAATTACTTTCTGAAGTTCGCAAGCTGAACGCTCATTCTGCTCAAAACACAGCGAAATGCTGCAGGTTGCATTTCCCAGTACTTCACTGGGTTGTTGAATAAACTTATTGCACTGTATAAAGATTTCTTCATCTTTGGCACTGTTGGACAGAAGTCATTCACTCCCACTTTTGTAATTGAGTTAGAATGAAGGAAGATTATCTGTTGTAGGAAAAAAGAACAGATTAAAAATACCCAGTAAATGTAAAAGGAAAATATTCTGTTTATAGTCAGCATTTGTTTGTGGGTTTATTCTTTTCTTTCTTTTTTTTTTTTTTTT
>VBSM01000112.1:547790-622783 GCA_008086735.1 Cheirogaleus medius | reverse complement strand
CTGACCTTGAGCCATTCTCCCGCCTCGGCCTCCCAGAGTTCTAGGATTACAGGCATGAGCCACCGTGCCTGGCCTAGTTTGTGGGTTTATTCATCTATTTATTTTACATTGCATTGAATGTATTATCACTTAAATCAGATGTGTTGACTTATTCATGTTAAATACCTATTATAACAATTCAATCTTATATATGATACACAAAAGTGTTTTGGGGTGGGGTTGGGGGAGAGGAGTGGCATAGGACTTGTGCCAAGGCCTAGAGCATACTGTGGTCAGTTTGGTCACTTTCCTTCTCTCTTTCTCTATATATTTCCATATATATACACATAAACAGATATAAATATGTATACATATATATGTTTACTTCAGTGCCATATATATAATAATGCATTTAAAGTGTATTAGAAATGATTAGAAGAATGAAACTTAATGCTTTAAGAATTAGGCTTATAATATGAATATGAAGAATTATTAGCTATCATTTTCTGTGACAGAGAGAGAAGTATAGAACTGCATTTTTGTAAGTTGTTTTGTCAAAAGATCTATCAACATCTTAAATGCATATTTGTAAAACAGCATCAATAGTTGAAATCACTTAATTTCATTTATACTAATGGACAAGTTACAATTTTAAAGGCTGTGAACATGTCTTTTTAAATTAAATTATCATTAGAAAGAATGGTGAATGTAGGAAGTTTCCTTCATTCCCTTTAACAATCCTAATTCCATCTTTCTCCTTTTTGGGCAACAGTGAAATTTCTGGGAAATCTACTTAACTGAAAGTATTTTGGCATATTGAAAAGTAGGAGCCTTTTGCTAGTAAAGTTGAGATATCCTCTCTGGCTATGGTTACCTCTAGATTCTGCCTTTACATCTTACTAAGATTTATATGAGCCCAATCACAAAAACTCTAGGCATTGCTAAAATATTTAAATTTGGTGTTCAATCCCCCAGCTGCTCAATATCAGTGCAAGGGATAGTTTACCATAGTACTGACCTCACTGGGAATCAAAGCATGTGCTGGACATCACTGTGTTAAAGTATGTGGACATTCATTGAATTGTACACTTATGACTTGTGTTCTTCTCTGTATGTGCTATAATTCTGTTCATTAAAAAAAAATGCTAGCAAGGCTATAGGTAGATTTAAGAGAGACTAGAAGTTGGATTCAGAGTTGTGGAGCAAAGTAAGCAGAAATGAGATGAGAGATGGACAGCTTTAGAGAGGACAGATTCAAGTCATGCTCACTGGCTAAACAGACATCCAAATGCAGCCTTTGGAAAAGTCAAAGAAAAAGTTGTTACCTTGAGATTGGCTCCTTCTGATATAGTACATTCATTGTGATGGCTTGTGTCTCAAAGGAGTACAGTGAACAAAACTTGTTTAAAGATAGATCAGAAAGAAATCTAGAAGAAGCACAGTGGCTCAATGCCCAGTTTTGTTCTCAGTGTCTTTTGCTGTTTGGGAGAAGAGGACTTTTGTTCTTGAGAGGATCTAAAGCTTTATCAGATTGTCCAAGGAATTTGTGATCCCTCCCAGCCTAAGAGTTGCCAGATTAGAAGGAAAATGCTTCTAATAATTGAAGAACAACAAATGACAAAATGTGAATTCATAATGTTCTATAATAGTGACTTTGGTTAGTTATATACTGTATTCTGGCTGGAATATTTTAAAAATCATACACACTTCTACTGACACACTAATAGTGAAAATACCTGGAGCCTAATCCTCTTGCTCTGCCTTGTGAAATGTTTCCAGAGTAAAAGGACATACGATCTTGCTCAGTGTCCTGACTATTCTTGCCTGCATGTGGCTTCCCCGACCCCAGAAATCTGAAATTAGCTGTGTCAGCAGTTTTGCCATAGTGGCCTCAGCTATTTCAAAAGGAGAAACCAGAAAATGGAAATGGATCCTGAGCTTTTAGGTGACATCTATGTAGAAACCAATCTCTTAAAGCTCTACTTCATAAAACACTTCATGCAACCTGGAGAGTCATTATATTTGAATTACCCCTTGCACTTGCTTGGTCTTGCTTGAGACATATTAAAGTGTTTTATAAAAACTATAGAAAAGGGCTAATATCTACCAAACACAAGCAGGATGTTTTACCTGGAGATATTTCAACTCTGGTAATCCTGAAGGGATTTTTTTGAGTTTATTGTTTTCCAAATGTATTTCTCTCACACGTGGGATGTTAGCAAGACTTCCATTTTCGATATCTGTGATTCTGTTGTTTCCTAGGCCCAGCCTAAAAATGATGTAAAATGCATCAACTCTTATGCAGATGGTAGGTGTAATAGAGTAAGCTGAAAATGTCACAACCTAGTTAGAATTTAAGCTTGTCCTATTTTTATTTATGTTCAAAGGTATTTCATGGCTTTATTTAATAACCTATTTCCATATGTAACAAACTTCTCCTCCCTACTGTCAGATTTTTTTTTTTGAGACAGAGTCTCAACTCTGTTACCCGGGCTAGAGTGCCATGGTGTCAGCCTAGCTCACAGCAACCTCAAACTCCTGGGCTCAAGCTATCCTCCTGCCTCAGCCTCCCGAGTAGCTGGGACTATAGACATGCGTCACCATGCCCAGCTAATTTTTTTTCTATATAATTTTAGTTGTCCAATTAATTTTTTTCTATTTTTAGTAGAGGCGGGGTCTCGCTCTTGCTCAGGCTGGTCTCGAACTCCTGAGCTCAAATGATCCACCTGCCTCGGCCTCTCAGAGTGCTAGGATTACATGCATGAGCCATCACGCCTGGCCTTCTCAGAAAATTCTTTAACCTAAATTCAACAAACGGGAAATTTGAAAAGTGTCATTTTCTTTTTTCTACTTTATTTGCCTCTTCTATTAGCCTAGGCAGTCATAATGGCGGCTCTCTAGTTTTCCCTTCAAACTCTCTGGTTGCAACAGTGATGATCTCGACTAGGGTACCTATATTTATTCTTCAAGAAGTTTCATTAATATCTTAATCATATGGACTACCACTTCTAAATTAAGATTTTGGGAACTTTTACCTTTGCAATTCTTTGTATCGTTTAAAATCCTCTTGTTCCACAGTCGAAATTTTATTAAAATCTAAATGAAGCTCCAGTAAAGTTGATGGTAAACCTAATAAGAAAAGAAAGATGTTAAATCAAATAAAACCAAGCCTCACTGACTATTTACTTTTCAAGTTGCAGATTTAGTTAATTTTTTGGTAGCTACTTTTTTATTAATCGTTTATTATGGAAAATTTTCAACCATACACAAAAATATAGAAAGTATTATTATGAACCACCATGCTGTTGCCCAGCTTTAACAATTATCTCCATTTTTCCAATCTTGTTTCATCAACTCTACTAGTTATTTATTGGCCTATTTATCTATTTGTTTTTATTTGCTTTGTCACTTTTTTTTTGCTGGAGTATTTGAAATCAAATCCCATATAGAATGTTGTTTCACCTATAAATTCTTCACTAGATGTCTCTATCTGATAAGATAATTTTTTTATAATATAACCACACTGTTAAGATCACATCTAACAAAATTAACAGTGATTCTTTGCTCTCATCTAATCTTCAGTTCACCCAGTTGTCTCAAATATATCATTTTATAGTTTTTTCGTGTCAGGATCCAAATAAAGTTTACAGAATACATTTGGTTCTTATGTCTCTTGAAATCTCTCTTGTATAATATACTTTTTTCTCCCACTTCTATTGATTGATTTGTTTCTATATTGATTTGTTTGAGATAATGATCTTGTGCATTTGGCTGACCGCTTCCACATGATGTCCTTTATCAAGATCCTCTAACTCCTTATTTCTTATGGCCTGGTAGTCAGATCTGTATATACAATCAGATATAGATAGACCAGCCTTTTACCTGGTGGTCTTGCCATTCATCCACAATTGCTACCTAGAGCCATTATCTCATTAGGAATTGGAAAATGGTGATTTTCTGATTTTGTCATTCTTTATGGATTTATTAGCTATAATTCTTCAGAATTTTCCCTCATCAATTATTTAGTTACTTTGTAAGATGGTTTTTATAGAAAAGACAGCAAAACTTGATTCTGTCAAGTAATGAATTGGTACAATGCCCAGGGGTGGTTCAGGGTGTTTTTTTTTAACCTCATTATAAACAAGTGGACTTTTACTCGATTCAATATGTTTAATCCATTGCAATATTTATTCTTTCAATTAATAGTAGTTTTTAAAATAAATTATGAAGCCTGTCTGAAGTGCCCTGGCACATGGCAGGCTCCCAGAGAGTGAATATTCATTCTTTCTCTTCTCACATAGGCATATCCTGACCCCGCCTCTCCTCAGATAATCTGAAGCTGGAATGAAAGGGATTGACCAGAAGATTCGGTCAAACTTCGTTTTGTTACTCTTATATATGGAGTATTATATGTCAACCAAAAGGTTCTGGTTAGCTAGCTGGGAAAAAGCTTTCTTTTTTTCAACTCTTGCTGAACATTTCTTTCCTATATTAGTGGTGAAGACTGATGAATGTAATTGAAGCATCCTTATGAATAGCAATAGTCTTCATGGCTGAATTTATTTTGATAACAGAATCTGCTTTGCATTTTAAATATAAATAAACTAGAGAGCTAGTAAATCTTCTAAACCAAGAGGGTTCTAATTTCTTGAATTCTTGTTAATTGAGTATAATGATATTTATGGAATGACTATATGGTCCCTCCAATATGTAAGACAAAGATCTGTCTTCTAAGGCCTTACATTCTAATTGGCAGATCCATTGTACATACAAAAATCACTAGAAAAATAGATGGGCAGTGTGCCAGCCTATTCAAGAGTAGGTTGTAGAAAGTCAGAGAAGAGAGAAATCTCTGGAAAAGGATTTATAGAACTTGAGGGGAGTGTTGTGTCCCTTAGGACATGAGGAAGGTGGGTAATCAGAGAGAAGAGTGAAGTACAGCCTCTAGGATAAATAAGCAGAGGCATGAATTTGGCAGAAGCTCAGTAACCGCCAACAAATGTTAGCACACTTTTGTACAGGTATTTCTATTCGCACCATTTTCAAACAGGTCTCCCCTCTCCTTTAAACAATACCATTATGCAGTAGAATTTCCCAGATGAATAGGAAGGAAGAAATTTTCTTACTCTCTTCCTGTCAACTTGTTGGGTCTGATAAGGACCCTCAGGACATCTGTATCATTTCATCCTGCCACAAGGGGCAAAACTGAATTATGACATGTAGGCAGTCAGCCTTTATATTTCAGTGAATAAATTATAAAAACAAAAAACTTAACTGGCTTCTGAATGTCAAAGAGATCTTGAAGGAGTAGTTATGCAAGTTGAGAGATTTGATTCCAATTTATATTACTAAAGACATAATGTTCCTTTAGGCTTTGGAAGAATCTCAAGAACCTCATGAGAAGTTAAGCCTTGATTTTTAAGACATACTTTGAAATTTGAAGAGAATTGCATTGAGGATGGTTTGCAGTATAGGAAAGACTGCTAGTGTGACTACGAAGAATGGCCATGCTATGGGAGAGGCAGCCTGGACTGGCAGTTCCCTCTTCCTGTCCTTTAGGTCTCACCTCCTCTCCTCCCTCTGCCTTCATTCCTTTCCTTGTTCTGACTCTCCTTTACTGGATGTCATCTTCTACAATATTAAAGGGATTTTATGTGTTTAATTTATTGGGTAAAGTTTGTATTTTTTGAAAATGGTAAGGTAAATAGGTTTCTTGTAGAAAAACAGCCACCTCCTTCAAAGCTAAATTAAGGTGGTATTTTTTATTTGTGCAGTTCTGAATTAAACTAATTTTTTTTCCTGGATAGTAAAATTGTCTGCCCAATTTTACCTTAGATGATCTTTCACCTGAGTGAAAAGTCACCACTTGATTAATAATAATAGATTTGATGTGTCTTTTAAATTATCTGTTTATATTTGTTTTGTTAATCTTCTGGATCAGATGAGTAGTAGGGAGGGGGGGTTATGATGAAGTTGCTGCTTTTACTGGTGGATACTGAAAGAGATGTTTGAAAGTGAAAATATGTTGTTAATCATAGGGGTTATTTCTGACCCAGTTAGCTATCAAAGCAGAGAGAGACTTCGCGCCTCCTTGTCAGGGACAAGGAAAGCAAGACTTTGAGCATGAATTCCAAGAAAGGCAGTCCTACCTTGCTAATCATCAGACAGGGAGCTTAGAAGTAGCTGGTTAGAAAACAGGTCCTCTAGCAAACTTAAAGAACATTTTACTTTCAGGTCCCAGTCTCAGATTACATGAAGCCATGGTAAAAAGCTCAGTGCTTATCCTAGTAATGATTATGTCATGAGAGGGCACTTCATATGTGCCAGACACTGTCTTCAAACCTTTCTGTGTATTGGCACATTGATCTTCATAGCATCCCTGGAAGGAAGGTGGATTCAGAATGCCTTGCCCAGAGTGGAACTTCAGTTCCTTCTAGAGTCAGGGGCTGCCCAGTCTGGCCTCATAGGCTCTGCCTCCAACTGTGGCTGTATGGCTGAGGACAGGGTCTCTGGCCCCATCCATCTTTTTCTGCTTTCTTCTCTACAGAATTTTCTAACAGGTACTTCACAGGATGACAGGTATAGATCAGTTAATGTCAGGAAAATAAAAAGGAAAATAAAAAGTTCATTGCTTCTTAGTGTTTATTCTTTCTAGGGGAAGAAAGATTATGGTTTAATTCTTTTTTTTTTTTTTTTTTTTTTTTTTTTTTTTTTTTTTTTGAGACAGAGTCTCACTCTCTTGCCCGGGCTAGAGTGCCATGGCGTCAGACTAGCTCACAGCAACCTCAAACTCCTGAGCTCAAGCAATCCTTCTGCCTCAGCCTCCCAAATAGCTGGGACTACAGGCATGTGCCACCATGCCCGGCTAATTTTTTTTTTCTATATATTTTTAGTTGGCCAATTGATTTCTTTCTATTTTTAGTAGAGACAGGGTCTCGCTCTTGCTCAGGCTGGTATGGTTTAATTCTGTAAGAAAAAAAAGTACTACACATGGTACTTTATGTGTATTTAAGTAAATGCTAAATTTCATACTATACTGACCAGATATACTAGAACAGGGATTTCTAGTTGCAATGTATACTGTACATTGTATTCTGTACAGTTTACAATATTACATTTAATGGTCATCATAAGATGACAGTTTAAAAAATACTCTGTCTTTAATAAAGTAAATACAAACCTTTAGGAACTGAGGTCAGTTTTGCTTCTGCAATTCTGATATGGAACACTGTCACCCCTTCAAATGCCCCTGGCTCTATCCCATCATTATCAAGAGGGTTTGCACTCATTTCTGTGGGGAAAATGACATGATTTAGTACACATAGGTTGTATATGGAGGGAACTCACCATGCCGACAAACACATCTCAAGAATATTCAAGAGGTGTAAACTTCGTCTTTCAGACTCATGTTCACTCAATATATCTGTTTCTATCTATTTTCCCTTCTGTCTGCCTCAGAAAAATACTGCTTTGTATTATGTAAACTAGAATATATAATGAATTCACTATTTTGCTTTAAATTACTAAATCAGTGACATCATACTCCTCCAACTATGAGCATAATAAAAGTTTTGTTGTAGTAATATTGCATCAGAAAAAAGATTATCCTTCATATAATTCAAAATGTTTGTATTTTCCCATGTACATTTTGTTTCCTAAACTTTATTATGTGAATTAGAAAAGTAAGTATCCATTCCAAATAATATCTGAATTAATTTCGTACATTATATCTGAGTAGTTTATATAATACATTAAAAATACTACATTTAAATTAAGTAAGAATAACATACATTTTATTAATTAAGGTCTAGTCAGAGAACAGAAGCCATATTAGGCATTTTAAAAGAGTCTTGAGAGGGAGACAGAGTATTTTCTTTAAGTACTATAAATTTTGTTTGGCATTTTAAATGGTTTATAAATGGCTTGTGTAGGTAAGATTATTATTAAATAGATTTAAAATGAATTTTGGAAATTATCATTCTTAAAAGTTAATAATGATGATAAAGTGTTCTATATCTGCTTGTCACTTATAATTTTAAGATGTCTGATGCATTTGAAAAACTTACCCAAAACATGTAAAGCATTCATTCCTTTGAATGTGTCCTTTTGTATTTTCTTGACTTTATTATCATGAATTCTGAGTTCTGCTAACGATTTGGGAAGATTAAGTGGTATTTCATTTAGTTGATTGTGGGACAAATATAGCCTGCGCAACTTCTTTGTGGTTAGAAAGGTTTTTGGGTGAATCTTTGTTAGCTTGTTGTTGTTCAGAATCAGAGCCTGGATAAAACATAAAAAATTATACAATATTAGGAAGTGGATTTGATTTACTGATATTCTACAATGATTACTCAGTCATGAAAATCAATATAATTTATGTCATTGGTGTACTAAATAAACCACATAAAAATTTTCCAGCCCAAATGAAGCTTTTCAAATAATTACTACTGAGTTAGAAGAGTGAAAAGCTGTTGTTGTCATTGTTGCTGTTGGCGGTAGTTGTTTGAGATAGAATCTCACTCTGTTGCCTGGGCTAGAGTGCAGTGGTGTCATCACAGTTCACTGCACCCTCAAACTTCTGGGCTCAAGTGACCCTCCTGCCTCAGCCTCCCAAGTAGGTAGGACTACAGGCACACACCACCATGCCTAACTAATTTTTCTATATTTTGTAGAGACCAGGTTTTGCTCTTGCTCAGGCTGGTCTCGAACTGCTGGGCTCAAGCAATCCTCATGCCTCAGCTTCTCAAAGTGCTAGGATTATAAGCCAAAGCACCACGCCCAGCCAGTGAGCAGGTTTAATGTTTGATGTTGTGCCTTTGGTTTAGATACAAGCTTATCTTTTTTTATTATATCTTTGAATAGGTAATACATTCACCATGGTTTAAGCTTCAACCTCTACCCAACCTCCTGTTCCCCTTCACCAACAATATTATCTTTATCTTATCTTAAAATCTGTTTGCTCTACAAAATTATGTTTAGTGCACGCCAAATATATTTTTACATTATGTTGTCTACTTTAAAATCTTCACTTCTTTCATGTTTACTACTGTTTAGTATTTCTCCCAGACTAGAGGCCTGTAAAATGGACATAGCTCAGTTCTTTTCTCATTGCCAGACTGTAGAATTTTCATTGTTTACCAGAATTGATGGCAGGTCACTAAGCATTTTTGTCCCTCTCTATGAATCCAGATCATCTAACCCTCTCGAGAAGCAGCTCTAGATTCATTCATTATATGAATTTTGTCCCCAGCCTCATTTTACAGCAACCTCCCATTGCTTCCAGGCTGGTTTAATATGTCTTACTGGTATTATTCACATTGTTGTTTTTTCATGGCAGAAATACATATTCTTTGCCCACTCAGTAAACTCCCTTTATCCTCATGTTTACTCGTTTCTTTCTCAGCCCTTTGTGTCTCCCTTTTCTGACTCTCCTTCCAAACATGTCACTACTGTTAAAAGTTTTACCTGAAAAAAATCAAGCCTGGGAGAAGAGGTGAAACTGCATTTTGTTACCGACTGGTAAAATATACTCCTTTCTGAGTGTATCATGACAACTAAAAAGTATGTTCTCTTTTGGTTACACTGAGAAATGAGGTGGAGGATATTTAACAACTTGGTGGATCACAAAGATGTTTTGTGAACCCTCACTTGACTTCTTGAAGTACATTGAAAAGAAATTATTATCCTCCTTTTAAAGATAAAGAAATGGGCACAGCAAAGAAAAGTCACTTGCCTGAGGTCACCCAACAAGTAAGGGTCAGAGCAGCCCTGACCCAAAGTGAACGTGTACCTTAGTAAGATCCAACTATAGTGCATAGGGATTTTGTTTTCTTGTTTATTTTTCTGGTTAAAATATGCAGTTGGTAGAGTTGCATAAAAGGAAGGATAAGTAACACAGAACAGCTTAAGAGTTTTTATGCAGCACTATTAAGTGCTGCCCAGTACTGTGGGCTGCCCCAGCCTGGTGAGCTGGCAGATCCAGTTGAACTGTACTCTCATTGCTGGCTTGGCTGTCACAGAACCCCCAGTTCATCACTAACAATCTAAGGACAAAAGATGAGAAAAGCATAGCCTTTCAGAAGTAGGACAATAATTCATGCCAAGGAGTCTACTTGCTCAAGGATTCTTTGGCGTAGCTCTGGGTCCTTAAATTTGGCTCAGAATAAACCTCTTTAAAAAAATAATAATAACATTTCATGACAAATTTGTTTGTGATAATGTCTGGAAGTGAGCTGGGAAGTCTGAGAATGTGTTCGGTGACCTTGCCCATTCTCTGACTGTATCGTCCTTTATGTAAGAATCCAAATGCCAAACAAGCAGCTAAAATGTAGCATAGAGAATTTGTAGACTATCTAAGAAACAATTTGATTTGAAACAGAATCGAGGGACCATATAAGATGATATTATAGTTATATAAATGTTTTGTAATTATATATTATACCCACAATTCAGGTATAAAGCATGTACTTTTAAAAGGGCTTTACATTAGTATATTGGGTCGGTCTGCTAATATTAGCCTGACAGTATTAGTTAACAATTGGGCGCTTCCCTGTTATTGCTGTGTACCTTGCATGTATTTATTCACTTAATCTTAATAACCACTCTATGAATTCCATGCCACTGTCATACCCCTCTTATAGCCAAGAAAGGTGAGGCTACTTTCCCAGTGTTATATACCTGATAGAGCCAAGATTTGAGCTCAGGTCTACCTGACTCCAGAACACTCACCCTTAAACACAATGCTGTATAAAAGTTGACTAAAAGAAAATGAAGGAGACCTAAAAAAGCTCCTGATACCTTTTAGATTGTTGTTTCCCAATGAATAACAACAGGAGCACATGTGGACTTAGTCTCTGGAATATTCCTAAAATGTAATAAAATGATGATATGAAAAATTAAAAACTTTTTATGGCTCCAGTATTAAATATGCCATGAAGTTATTCTTGTGGATATCTACTCTGAATATGGGTTGGAGAAGTGGTAGAAGCATTCTTAGGCTATATTTCCAACTTCTGATGGTAGAATAATGGCCTTGTTTTTCTCCAAAAATTTCTGTGGCCAAAAGTTAGTGGGGTGGACTGGATGGCTCTTTGGCAGAATCCACTATGTTATTCTGATTGTCTTAATATTTAAGTTAGGCCTTAGTTATAAAATAAGTATAAGTTCTTCCAGTTGTGCATATATATATATATATATTTTTTTATTATTTATTTATTTATTTTTTTGCATGGAGCCTTACCTAATCTGAGCTGTCTGCACAGTTTGAAAGAGAAAGGAACAGTCAAGGTCTTGGCTACCTGGCAGTGCAATGTGAAAGCCAAGTTTTGCAGGGAAGCCGACCCAGGCTCCCCTGGGCATAACTCCTTGCCATATAGACATAATGTGAGGATTGAGCATCCCTAGGTCTGCCTCCAACATGATAAGCATGCATGTCCTCAATCCCAGGATGACAGGGAAACAGGGATCGGCTAACAGGGTCAATTGCACTGACTGCAGGCTGACAGGGAGGCAAGGTGACTCCCCCATCTCTCAGATACAGGACCAGAGCCAGGCCTGCATGGCAGCTAAGGGCTAGTATGGCCTATGGTATTTATAGCACTAAAAGAAGTATTTTCTACCTTCTCTTCTTAGTATACCTTACCTGGAGATGACCATTAAACTCTTAGCCCACTGCCCTTTACCTGCCTATTATTTAATAAGTGTCAGTTGAATTAAATCATTGATTGAATTAAAGCTATAATTTTTAATTGACTAGAGCCATGCTGAATACAGGGATTTGTGTCATTCTTCACACACAGAAAAGTAAGACTTATTTATACTAACATAGTATACTTAATCATTTTAGCAGTGATACAGATTTTCACTTAAATATTTGAAAATATTAGCATTTATTCTTACATAAAGTGAAGTGAGTCCTTTAAAATCATTTTCTTTGATTTCCTTAATTTTATTGTTTTGAAGGTCAACCATTCGAGTATCAAATGGAATGTTGCTTGGGACTGAGGTCAAACCTGAGAAAGAAACAAACATGTTATATAGTAGAGAATCATGCTAAAGATGAGATTACTAATTTGGTAGAAATGTACATTTTTAAAAATCCATGATTGTCGTTTAGTAACAGATGACTTAACAGTTGTAATGGATGATAAAAACATTGTTATTTGGGAAAGCCTCAGGACCTTTTCAGGTAACTTGATTTGTTTTCAAGGTATGTAGCAGTGTTTAGCTGTCACCATTAATCTGCTTCAAGGTGAAATAAATGGAGGTAAGTTAGGGCTACCCTTATGACTGTGAGGACAACAAACAGCTGATACGTAGCTTCTGGTGATGCACTTTGGCTGAGGGATATTAACTTCTTTGCAAATTTTCAGGCTGTAGTAGTACTAAATTGGAGCATGTGGGTTTTGACTATTTTAAGAAGCCTTAAGATGTAGAGAGTTGTACTTAGAAAATAGATAAATTACATTATTTTCAGGTACATTATCAAAAATTTTGCTACCCATTCCTTTAATTAATTCCTCTAATTAATTGTAAATTCTTTGATATACAAGTATTTATTCATATTTAACTCTTCATTGGCATCTGAATATGAGATATGCCATCGCTTAATTCATCACCCACAGCATTAGTTCAAGTGCAAAGGGATTTGGCTAATGGCTCTTTTCCAGCCATGTGCCATACTTTGAAGTTATATTTTTAGTCACAATTCGTCTTTGCAGGTACAATAGTACTTTTCTTTTATGTTGTCTCAGCTGCATACTTCCTCTTTTTGTAGATATTTAGTAATACTAATTAAATGACAAACATTTCCCCCCCCTCTTGGATTGAAAAAATGAGCAGAAAATTATCAGGAGCTGTATGTGATGTATTTCTTTTCTTTTTTGCTTTCCCTAGATGGCCAACCTGAGTCTTTAGGTGGAATATGCTCATTATTGGACATATCATGCAATAGTTCTGCTTGATGAGCATGGGGCCTCCTTGTTTTTTCCTAACATTTTATTATGAAAATGTTCAAAAAGTTGAAAGAACTTTACAGTAAAAACCTATATTCTCACTATCTGCTTTCTACCATCAGCATTTTCCTATATTCTACTTACTGTCCATCCATCAATTCATTTTTTAATGCATTTTAAAGTGAGTTGCAGATATTAGTACACTTTTGATAGAACCGTCCTTACCCCTGAAGAGTAATAGCATATCTAATGGCTACAAATTGAGAGATTGAATTTCTAAATATTTGAATATCAACATTCTACTCTACAGTTCTATGTACTTTTCCCCTCCATATTTTAAAACTGATAACTCTTTTAAGAAATTTAACCATATATTGCGAGAGGAAAAGGGGGGTAATTGATGAGTTAGCAAGTTAGAGAGGCAGTTTTGTTTATTAGATTAGATTAGTTTTGCCATCTTTATAAACATAGGAGATTATTTTGGTTTTAGAAAATGAACTGGAAAGTCTTGTAGGAAGCTGGAGGTTCTGCAGAAAAGATCCTCCTGGTAACAAAGATTTTGACAAACCTACTCCCACCCTGCCCCTGAAGAAATTGAAACTCAAAGAGTTTCATCTCCTAAGGGAGAAAGAGTGACAAGACCTTTTTATAGTCATGTGGGGAGGTAAGGTGTGTGTAACTGCTGATAGCATGTCTAACTGTCAAAGATATACTTAGATAGATTTTGTTTACTAGAGCTTTTTCAAAGTTAAATATTCAGGAGACTGTGTGATGCGAACAATAGCTATCTGCCATGAGGTAGCTTGGGTTTCTCAGGTCTTGGGGGACAAGTGTATGCTGGAGCAGATTTTTGCAATGTTTCATCCAAGGTCTTCATTTTGGAAGCAGATATCTGCTCAGGAGCAGCAAATGTGGAGGCCAGCATGTGGGGATGATCTACATTAAAGATAAACATCTCCTATTCATCATCTTACCCAGAATTAGTCCAGTTTACATCCAGTGGGGTCAAAGCAGATACATATATTTTTATCCTGATTTTTTATTAACAAAGTGCTTTGCTATGCACCCACTCTGCAAACTGAGGGTAGGTAGTGTTTTTACTTGTCTGACTTGCAGCTTAGTGATTATAGTACACTACTAAGGAGCTAATCTCTTTTCATACTCAGGATCTGTCTCTGCTTCTGCATTTCTCATTTTTGCCGCTTTTTCCACAGTCATTCTACATGTGCTTCCAAACTAGTTTTCTCAAATAATAACTTGCAGCTTGTTATCTTTTTCTCATGAGAATGCCAAAGGTAAAGCTTAAGACCCATTTTTTTTCCTAGCCTATTTATATATTCCATTAGATCTTCCCAGTAACTCTAGCTCTTATTAGTCTCTCCCTTTTCTGAATGCTTTTTGTTACCTCTCTTTTTGTCATATAATGACAACTTTGTTAAAGTCTCTAGAGTGAATTTTAATAAGCTTTGGCTCTTGCTGTGCATGCTGTGGCAGGAGGAAACAAG
The DNA here is from genome assembly GCA_008086735.1 of Cheirogaleus medius. Taxonomy (NCBI): domain Eukaryota; kingdom Metazoa; phylum Chordata; class Mammalia; order Primates; family Cheirogaleidae; genus Cheirogaleus; species Cheirogaleus medius. The sequence continues at coordinate 608,346 of VBSM01000112.1, read as the reverse complement.
TCTAAAGCTTTTAGAAACACCTCCTCCTCATATGGAATCATGAAGTGGCCCTGATGGGCCGTTAGCCCCAGAATGGGAGTTGTACGCCAGACCCTGGCCTCCATAGTGGGACAGGTCTCAACTGTTCCTTCTTTTGGAAATAGCTGAAGACAACAATTCTTGATATATTCCTATCACATTCCCTCCCTGAACAGGGCATGAGTGTGCTCTTGAGGACTCCTTCGTTAGAAGTATCAAAGAAATAAGATACTCAGCAGAGAATTATAAATTTTAAAGATACTTAGTTCAGCCACTTCTTTTCTAGGCAGTTCTAAACCCAAATCATTCAAAACAAATAGAGCATTATCTTTGAAGTGTCTAGATTAGAGTTTTCACAAACTCTCTATAACCCACTTCATTGTTCTGGACACACAACTTATTTTGTTATCATAGAATTTTACTGAAAAGTACAGTCTCCACCTGCCAACACCCTGAGATGAAACTGCAGTGATGTCCATTCTCTCTGAAGATAATTAAAATGAAGTGCTTTTATTTAATTGGGGAAGAGAAGGCAGTGTTCTATGTATAAAATTTCCACTATGATTCTGACTTCCTGAACTTTTAAAATAAGTTTGGACATACTTTGGGGTTTGCTATACTTACCCCCTAAGAATTTAAATGAAAAAATCTTTAACGATCAATGAGATGATTTTTGAAATGTTGGTAAGGACTTTCCCCATCCTTTTAATTTTGTTAGAATAGCATTATTCTTCAAAACAAAGTTGATTTATGTTCTTACCCAGATCAGAACAATGTACAACTCGTGAGTAGCACTGACATCCAAACGGACAGGTTGGAAACAGATCAAATGGGAAAAAGGGGCTCCTTGGCTCTTTTGTTGGAAAAAGAGAGTTGTCATTATCGTCGTCATCATTGTCATCTGTGTCTTCCATATCCTTCAGCATCATATTCTTCAATGTTATATGTGAAGGGCTAAAGAAGGGTTTGGCAGAGCACAAAGCCAGGAACAGTAGGAACATATATTCCTTCATATTATCTTAGTGTAGAGGATCAATCTAGAATTAAATAGATATTGACTATTAAGTTAATTTAAACAAATATAATTCCTACAACTATGTATTTCTCAGTGCTGGAAAACATACAGTGAAATGGCATTCTTAATCATTGCTAGCTAATTGAGAATATATTTATAAAAGTACTTTGGAAGCCAATTCAGCAGTATGCATTAGGAACTTAAAAAATATCTCTTTTTCATCCCATAATACTACTTTTTGGAATCTAGTCTTGGGAAATACTTCTAAATTGCAGAAAGATGCTCATCACAGAATTATTTATAATAGCAAAAATATTCAAGATAATTCTAATGGTTAAAGGAGAGCAGTAAAATAAAATAAAGTATATTTATTTCATGGACTATTTTGGAATCCACAAAATGTTTCCAAAACCATTTAAAAATATATAATTTGTGAAATAAAAAACGCAAATATAAAATATCCATGCATAGTATACTTACACTCACAAACCAAAAAAATATGGCAGGAATATACCTGATTGATGATAAACTCTGGGTGGTAGAACCATAGATGACTGTGTCTTCTTTTTTTTTTCTTTTGTAATTTTTATAATGAGCAATAAGTATTACTATTATAATTAGAAAACTAATAAATGTTTTTTAAAAGAAAAACAGATTATCAGCTGGGTGCAGTGGCTCATGCCTGTAATCCTAGCACTCTAGGGGGTCGAGGCAGGAGGATTGCTTGAGCTCAGGAGTTGGAGACCAACTTGAGCAAGAACGAGACCCAGTCTCTACTAAAAATAGAAAAATTAGACTGGCGTGGTGGCGTGCGCCTGTAATCCCAGCTGCTTGGGAGGCTGAGGCAAGAGGAATGCTCGAGCCCAGGAGTTTGAGGTAGCTGTGAGCTATGATATTGCCACTGCACTCTGCCCAGGGTGATAGGGCGAGACTCCGTCTCAAAAACAAACAAAAACAGATCATCAAATCTGGCTCTGTATTCCCAAAATCTTTCCATTGCCTTAATATCATTGTTCCTTTCAAAGGAATGTCCTCAGAGTCCCCTTAGACAACATCTGAAAGTTTTCCCTAACTGATTTCTCTTTACCCTCCCCAACCTAACTCTCATAGTTGGTCACTTTTTCCACAATGTCATTGGGATCTTTTTTCTTCTAATCTGTTCCAATGTCTAATACCTGATCCAAACCATCTGATATCCATACTATTCTTTCTTATTCATCTTTCCATTGAGTTCCATTTGTTTGTTTGTTTTTGGTGAGGCCAGTTTGTGTTCAGTTGTATTTTTTAAAACTCACACAAAGCTAGAATGTATGAATGAGAACCTCCAGAGCATAGATGCATTGCACCTGATGGCTGATATTCCTTCAGTAGTATTTACGTAGCATAGTTTCATAACTATTACCTCTGAAAAATGTGTACATTCTTAGAAAATTTCAAAAATTAAAAACATTATGAAACCATCCAAAACAGATGTATCGTTAGAGATGCCCGTTGGTGAGCCCGAGTCCTGGCAGGAGGGCATCCACTCCCTGCCATAACAGAGGGCTGCACAAAACATCCCTCAGCCACAGTCACCTAATAGCCCGCCAAGCCTGCCATTGCCTGACTGCCAGACAGCCACTGAACTGCAAAAAACTTCCAGAGTCAGTCAGGGTTGGTCTAGCCACAAGAAGACCTTACCCCATCCACCCCAAATCCCAGCTGGTTACAATTTCCCAGAATCCAGAAATCAGCTTTAACATCTCTCCATGGGCTTGCTTTTTCCTGTACTTAGGAATCAGAAATAAATTCATTAACTTAATTAAAATATCATTTATATATATTATGTCCTTTTTAATCACGAGGAGGGTTAGAATGTCCTACTGCCATGTGTTATTAATCTGATAATTACATTATTTAATTCCATATATGCTCCAGAAATCTAAATGGTGACATGAACATTTGCCCACAAGGTAGCTGAATAGGACCAGTCAGGTAATGTGTGGGATTCCTGTGATAATCCAGGCTCAGTTATGCTAGGAAGGAGATTACAGAACAGATCTGAGAATGTCAAAAGCTTTTTATATTTTAATAATCCTATTCTGAATCCTATTCTGAATTTCAAAAGCAGCCCTGGCCCCCCATCTCTACACTACTTTATAGAAATGTCAACTCAAGCTTATTCTAGACTCATCCTTCATATTAAATAAGAGGAAATGAGGTACAAAGAGCTTAAGTAACTTCTCCAACATCCCCTATCAAATATAAATGGAGCCACTCGGACTCATGAGTCCCAATTCCCTGTTCTTTGCCGCCTTTGCTACAACCCATGCAGGGGGAACTCAGTTCATTTATCCAGAAATCTAGTGCCTTCACAGGCACTCTGTCATCTCTTCCTATCCAACCAGTCTACAAACTGCTGTCCTGTGTACATCTGTACAAAAAGGGGCAACCATACAGCTCAGATTCAGAAGGCAGAGAATAGAATGATTGTATAGTCAGATTTGTGCAGTGTAGAGTGAGAGATTGTGCTGGCAACAAAAGGCCCAGTGGCTTCTGTTGGACAGCCCTGGGTGAAAATCACAGCTGAGGCTGACTACTGTGCCATAGCAGCCACAGGGCATCCCCTCTGGCAGGCAGGTTGATATTTCATATTCTGGTCATCCCAGGAATCCTGGCATGGGGTCATGGTGAAGATCGCCAGGGCTTTGTTTCCAACATCACGTTGTCCTTGGCACAATGTTTCTGTTTCTTGGCTGCCTGACTAACTTTGACCCATTGTGTTTTTTGACCTCAGCCTTCTGTGTGGTTCCTGGCTCCTTGATGCTTAGTTCCCAGCTTTGCCTCCACCTCCAAAATACTTATTCCCTAGAAAATTCAGCTCTTGGTTCTTAGCTAAGTCAAAGCTGGTCCCTGATTCCAGTTTATTCTTTAATGTTCTAACATTACAGTCTGTCTTTTAGGTGCACTGCTGCTCTTGATCTTGTCTGACCTTGGCAATGAAAAGCTGTAGAATTACACTGTCCTCTGAGGTCCTGTCTCTGGCTTTCTTTGAGGTTGCTGGAACTATTCAATAGACATTCACCAAGCACCCACTGTACCCTAGGCATGGTGTCAGGTGTCAAGATGCAGAATCAGTTGGAGTCAAGCACATCTCCCTCCCCATCCTCTTTTCTCCCACACTTTCCTACTCAAAAAACAAAAAAACACAACTCCTAATCAACTACTATCAGGTAAATATGGGATTATTATTAAAGTTAACACTTCAATATCTAGTACATTAACAGAAAAACTAAAAAATAAAATGCCAAGATTAATAAATAGACATCAATTGTATATACTGTGACTTATGGAATAGGGATGAGAGTGTGGGGCTTTAACACTAGATGTGTGGTCCCCAGGGCTTTGAAAATAAAATTCTTTACCATATGTCTGTCTACTCATAACCCTCAGTTTACTGTTGGAGACTAGTAGAACTACAGACATCTATAAAAACATACATGCATATGAAAAAAAGATTAAAATTGAATCTACAAACCTAGTAAGAGGGATAGTGGGATTATGAGTGAAGCATTTTTTTCTTGTCATGCATGGGTTTTTTTAATTAGGTTGCTTTAAAAATATTTTAAATATCAGCAAACCAATAGAATTTTCTTTGCTTTGGTCCTATGTATACTTTTCTTTTCCTACCACTTCTGTAGTATTAAAGTGATATCACAATGAGTAGAATGAAAGATTTCCCATACACACAGTTCCAATCTATCTCCACCCAAAAGTCAAACAAAACACCTACCTGAGAAATTGGTTTGGGGTTCACAGTTTCTTGAGGCTTATCTCCATTTACTCTGGTCTATAGGAAATGAAGATTTTGATGAAGTTATTTTTAAAGTTGTTTTAGTTTGTCTTTTCTCATAGACACTTTGAGTTAATATGGGCTTTAGGTTCCCAGTCTAGACAGAAAATTTACACTTAATATACCTGAAATACAGAGCTAAGAAAACTATGGAACTTAAAAAAATATGTAAAACATCAGGAATGTGTTAGATATCCAAAGTAGGATGCCAAGAACACATCTTGGTGTTCCTTGTGGCCTGGCAGCAAGATTGAGGACTGGCTTCGGCTCCTTTGCACACCACATGCTGGTTAACCAGATTCCTTCAGTCTAATGTCACAATCAGGAGAACCCCACCTCCACCCCCAGCCCCTCCACCACTACCCATGCTGGGTCAAGGTTTGAGAGATGGAACAGGATCAGGTGTAAGGAGCAGAAATGGGGAGCTGAGAGGATAAGGAGAAGGCACACAGGGCAGAGAAGGGGGAAGCAGAAGGATGGTGGGCTTGCTTCTTTTCCACATCCTCACCTCAGGAGTGCTGACCTGCCCACCTGTGGTATCAGGAGAAGCATCAACCAGGGCCCCTCCTTTTCTCTCTCTTCTTTCTTAGACTGTCTCTGAGACCCTCCCTGCCTTTAATCAAAACCGAGGTAAAATGAAAATATGAAATTGAGACTTCCACCTGCTAGTTTTAGGCAATAGCATTATCTGTAATAGTTAGAAGCATTCTAGTTGAGCGTAGAGGCAACCACCTGTATAAGAGCCCTGTAATTGGGCTCTTTCCTGGCGAGGGATGGAGACCTCTGGAAGCAGGAATGTCATCTAGTTGAAAGTTACTCCTGGTGGTAGAGATTCCAGAATATTTGGGACCAGGAAGCATATCCACTCTGCTTGAATAGCTCCAGTGAAAGGACTCATAGGGAGCGTTACCACTTCAAGGGATCATCTTCCATAGTTACTCATCTATGACTATTAGAAAAGTCTTTTTATTGCGACCAAAAAGGCCTTCTGACAAATTCATTTCTCTGTGCTAGTTCTGTCTTCTGTTAGCCATATAAAATTAATTTAATCTTTTTATATTCTCTTATCCTAGTTGCTTGCAAAGATAAGAGTCAGGCCAACCTTGATTCCATGAGGAATTCATTTATGCTCTTCATCTGATGTTGCTGGTTCTTTTCCACAACCTTGATAAGTACAAGTGATTATAGGTCCTAAACCTCTCCCTATTCCAGCTGTGCAACTGTTCATCAATAGAAAATTATTGGAATGCCTAGGAAGAAACACTGTAAAGAGTATTTTTTCCTATTATTCAGAAGGAATATAGAGATTATTATTTCTCATTTAAAATGATGTGACTTTTAGCTGTTTGAGTTTATTAGTATGGTTCAAGCTCCATTTTATTAGTTTTGGCAGCATTTAGATTGTGCTATTTTTAAAACCTTTAAAAATATTTATATTTTGTTCTCAGGAAGACTCAATATTTCCCTGATTTAGACCAGTTTTGCCAGTGTTTTCTACATGGAAAGCTTTGGATTTTGGTTTCAAGTTTCTCTTAATAATATTTGGAGTGTTATTCCAGTGCTACTGCTGTTACTAATAAATCATAGCAGTTTAGAACTAAGAGAGACCTTGGAGACTTTCCCCCCAGGGCCTTCTTTTTACAGAGGGGGTAGCTGAGAGGGCATCCAAAGCTCACTGGAGGTGGTAGAGCTGGAGGGCCTCCTCACTCCTGTTGATTGTGCTTTCTGCCAAACTGCACGTCCTCCTCTAAATGGACTTTAATCTCATAGTTACTTCTAGACAATAAATAGAATTTCCCCTGTAAAAGACTAGGTGAGAAGGTTTGGCTGGGTTCTCAAAAGAGTTCATAGCAGGACTGGAAATATAGCTAAGCAGTATATAAGCTTCATTTTTTCCACTTAACTGGTCCACAAACTTAAAATGGAAAGTTTGTCTAAGTGAAATGGTATTTCCTTTCAGGCACTATTATTAGGTAAATAAGTCACTGTACTTTTAAATTTCACATTTAAAGGTCTGGTTGGCAACTTTTCCCTTTGGTTTAAATATGCCTATCAGTTCACCGATACCAGTAATAGATTTTAAGTATATAAATATGGTATAACATGCTGCATATATCTCACAGAAAGAATCCAAACTAAGATATAATCAAGGCACACAGCCTTGTAAGTCAACAAAAAAGTTCGATCTTGCATTTGGAAACTAACAGTACCATTTGTTTATGGATACTTTTAAAGGCAACACTTTCCTTAAAGAATTAATTACGTTTACCTTAGAAGTATAAATAGCATTCTGATTAAAGAACTTCTGGCTGCTCTTCTTTTTATCGTAATTTTATCTTTCATCAGTTTTTCCATACGTCTAGCAACCTAGCTATTGTCTTTAAAAAAAAATAAAAACTCTTCTTTCTCAATTTTTTCTGATGTTTCCTATAGTGCCTCAAGACTTGTGCTTGTAAAGTAAATGTATTTTGTTTCAAACCTCAGATCAAGTATCAAAATATTTGTTTTTAATATAGTAATTAGTTGTAACATGAGACTGCATATCCTCTCCTTTCCACTACTATGCTATATTGCTTAAGGCCAAAAGCAAACTAAAAACATCAGGATACTTTTACATGTATGAGCTTGGGATCTATCTTTCTTTCTTTCTCTTTCTCTTTTTTTTTTTTATTTTAAGCAACTCAGTGAATCTCGGTAGGATGAAAAAAACCACCTTATTTTTAGAGAAATATAAACCCCTCAGGTTCTTTATGACTCAGTCCCTATACCATGTGGCCACTGTTTCTTGGCTGCCATGCCTCTGAATAGATTAACATGAAAGAATGCTATACTCTATTTAGATTACTAGGGATTAAGTAAAGTATCGAATACATTGTTTAATTTTTTTAATCTAAGACTTAATCAAGACTTTACTTTGGGAGGGGACAAAAGAAATCTTTGAGTGTTTTGAATTCTGACTATAAGGATGCTATGAAAAGAAGCTTCTAATCTTTCATATTGAATATAGAGCTGGTTAAACTATTGCTGGTAAATATTCTTTCTTGAAATTGTATGGATTTCCATTTTAACTGTTCAGTCAGTGCCATTTCCTTAAGAATAGGGAAGGCATTTATCAAGGAAAAATATGGTTATTCCAATGTATAAGTAAAAATGACATTTGAATAATTCACAAATTTTAAAAACACATTAGAAAATATCATAGTTTTACATATTGAAAGAAATATTTACTGTTCCATGTAATATATCTGTGATATCCCCAAACTTCATTAATTATTACAGTAATGTCATTTTTCTAAAAGAACATATAAGATGCTTACTTAAATAATTTTTTAAATCAATCATGTTAACATTTATGATAAACTATAATGACAAGTTTTCACTTAGCTGTTAAAAAAAAGTCACATAATTATATTTAAAATAAATTCATTATACATAAGACATAAAACTACAATAATTTTAGGTACATAATTAGGTTTATATTTTAATGCTGATTTTTAAGAAATTATAGAGATAGGCTTTGAACTTAATCATATTATTTACAAGCATTTATTAATAATATTAATGTCTCCTTAGTATTGACTATAAAGTAATTTATACAGTGGTACATAAAACATACCTGTCAGAAGAAAATAGTCCTCTTGAAAGTAGAATTTATCCACCACGTACTACTTATCTATAATGTAAATGTTCTCAGGCACTGTTTAAGAAGAAAAGATGAGGAGGTATTACATTTAAAAGAAAAAACACCCTTCAGTACAGCCCCTGGTGTAGCTGCACCCTGGGTGATACTGGAATAAACTGCTTCCACAGATTAGTCCATGTTAGTACTGAGGAGCAAGATTAAAACTTGTTACTGCTCATGTGTTTTCCATCACTGTTTGTATCGTAGCCAAGACTTCTAGCTAAACTCTAGACGTCTACTGGAAGATTCTGAAGAAAAAAAAGGGGGGAGTTTAATAATGCATGGCAGCTGGCCATTGAAAGTGCAGTCAGAGTCATTCAAGAAATACCTGATTTGAAAAAATATGAGATTCTCAAGTGAAGGATTATTTATAAATTTAAATTTCAAAAATCACTCATCCTGTATAGACTAATAAAATATTTATCCATCTGAGTAACGAATACTAACATTATCAAAGTATAAATGCTGACTCCAGATGTACCTAGAGAAAGAAGCCATGCTTTTGTTTTCTTCTAATGACTGAAGCTATTACATTAAGCATATTTCTCAAGACTTTTTAAAAAAGCTTTTAGCTTTAAAAAGCCATTAGCCCTAACGCAGACATGTCAGGGGAAATGCAGATCAGACTCCATGAGCTGCTTCTGGGCCCCAACATACATAGTATACAGACAGACATGTATGTCCAGGTGACACCCTCTTGAGATCCATACAGCTTTTCCTTTTCAAGAAAATATTGGCTGTGATCTCACTGGCATTTAGGAAGACTTAAGAGCAGGGAAGGTGCTATTCTCTGAGAAGAAAATCATTATTTGTACCCCTTTTTCCACTCACCCCAAGAGATTGCTCAGTTCCCACATCAACTAAGACATAATCCTTCAAAAGAGGACAGTTTTCTAACTCTAGTGATAAACTCACTGGTATAGTTGACCCCAATGGATCTTCCTGATTGTTGTGCAGGTTTGGGGACCAGCCTGTTTCCAGTGGGTTAGCAGAATCTGTTCTCTCCTGTCATAAAGATTCTGAGCAACATTTCTTACCTCTCTCCAGAGAAATTACCCAAATTGTTAAAGCAAGGCAGCTACAGCCACAGAGAGAATACTTGTGCCTCAGATGTGCAAGGCAGCTAGCCCCATGTTCATCCTCCCCTCACTTAAAATATCCATCTTGGACCTCGGATCTGACAGTCACAATTAGCTCAACAGTCCTATACGTGACCCTCAGTGTAGCTCAGGCTCTGTTCCAGCCCTGCAGCACCTGAGGGGATGACAACTCTCCTTTTGGTTTAGAATGCTCATATTCTCATTTATTTAAGTACATTGTAGTTACAAAGATATCTGTTAACTGGATGAATCAGGAGCATCATGAAAGTATGAACTGGATTTTATAAATCTTTGTATCCAGAGCGTCTAATGTTTGCCTACATTCCATCAGAGCAGAGTCATAAACAGGAAGCCCTTGGGTAAAAATCAGTTTGTCCTGCACAATGTTTTGTTTTGTTTTCAACTTTTTATTGAAGTGTATATTACCAAAAAATAAGCACATCATAAATGGTACTGTTCAATTAATTTTTACAAAGTGATCCTTGATCAAGAAATCCCAGCATTCGTGAATCCATCCCCATGCTTCTCAAAGAAGTCGATGCTGGACTTCAGCTCCATAGGTTATTTCCAGAACTTTATATAAATGAAATCATATTGTGCATTCTCTTTTGCGTCTGGCTTTTTTCATTCAATGTTGTACTTTTGAGATCCACCCATGTCATTGAGGTTAGTGGTAGTTCATTCTCATTACTATATAGTATTCTATTATATGAATAAGCCACAGATTATTTATATATTCACCCTTTTGGAGAGCTGCTATGAATATTCTTTAATCCATCATTTGGAGGTCATATAGGTGGAATTGCTGTATTTAAAAATTACAATATTTCAACTTCTCTTAAAAAAATCAAGTTTTGCCAATGATTCCTATTTTTACATGGCATCAGTGTTCTATGGGATGTATGTTTTTCACTTCTCTGCTCACAGAAAATGTCTACATCACCCACCCAAGCCACCTCCTCAGTTGAGTTGTCTGTATGGCCTTTCTGGGTGCGGTTTTGCCACCCAAATCTCAGGAGATGGGAGGCAGTTCCTGTAAGATTGGGTTTCTAAAGGTATGTTACAGCCACTTTCTGTTATCTGCTCTGTGAACCTTAAGCTAGTCTTCTGACATCTTGCTTTGATCTTTGGTCAGAGGGCTTGGGGAAAGAGATAGGCCCTGGAGTATAATGCTGGGGCAGGGGGTAGTATATTTGGCTTATTCACTCTATTCTGCAGATAATGTGGTAGAGGTGTGGGCCCTGGGCCCAGCTCCCCACAGTCTTGGTCTGTGGCATGGAAAGCTTCGCCTCACATCAGCCAGAGATGGTGCAGCAGGCGTGAACATGCCATCTGGGAAGAAACTAGAGTTTTCCCCACCCCTTTCCAGGCTGTCATTCCAAACACAACAGTGTTCCTACTCTTCCCTAAGGCATTGTGAGGAGAAAATCTTCTATTTTTGGTTCCTAAGGGTGTCTTATGGAGGGGACCTAGTTCTTTTCTACATGTTTGTTATTTGATTTTTTACCTCATTGGGCTTTGGTCTAAATATTGATCTAGCTGTATTATAACAAAATCTTTAGGAATCATGAATTATCTGCATATTATGTTATAAATAAGATAAATTACAAAATGAGAAAGTAATATTCTCTCTACTGACAGTTTATGAACAGAAATATTGATTGCTATAAAAGAAACTTTAATGCAGATTTCTTTTTCTTTGGCCCTATATATTCTAACCTTTGTGAAAATAAAAATACTTGCTTAAGCCAACCTCTCATGTGATTTCTCAGACTGTTTCCAGAAACTTCTTCTGGTCTAGACATGGACAGCAATGGTCAAAATTCGACCATAAATAAGAATAGGGAAGGACCTTAGAAATCATCTCATACAAATAAAAGTTTGATGGATGAGGCAGGAGTGTTAGGAGCCATATGGGTCAGGGGTGCTCTGTTGAGTACACACAACGCCTGCCAGAGCACAGGTGTTTTGAATTTTCTGATGTTCATTAGCAAATATCTGGTGTCCTCTTACCTTCTAAGTGAATTGGAATGGATTGTATAATGTTCTCTTATAGTAATATCTATAAGGAAGGCCATCCATCCATCTGTTCATTCAACAAATGGTGTAAGTGCTAAGGAGAGAAGCAGATGGGGGTATGGGCATCAGGGTTGCCCTCACTGTCTGATGACAGAGTCACAAAGACCTGAAGGCTGTAAGGGAGTATGCCATGCAAATGCCCAGTTTAGGAATGTGCTAGACCATTGGATCTTAGGGTGTAAATATATATAACATAGAGTTTTGCGTATAGTTGATGCTCACAAAAACTTCTGTGAAGGAATGGATGATTAAGATTTCATAGACTATTTTAATATTCAGGTGTCCCTCATGGTAGACTAGGTGCTTTAGTTTGTAATGAATTTGCTTAATACTGTATATAGATTGTGACCTATCAGCAGTATTCAGCCTAGAGATTGGAGGATATCGTATTTTAAAAGACCAGGAAATTTTATATCAAAGTCTAAATTTACAGAATATCCTGAAAAATATGATCTGACTCTGACGCCCTGCATGGCTATGATTCACTGAGCTCATAGGGGGTGCCTCCCTGGTTCTCTGCTGCCCTGACCTTGCAGCATCTTTCTCACAAGCCCTGTCCTTGCAGGGACTGGCTTTTGCAGTGTCACAGGGCTGAGCTTGCTCTTGTCATCCTACTCGAGGTTTCTGGTTCTGAAAAATGAATTAATGTCATAAATTGTCATTTAAAGTGAATTCTGTTGAATTTATGAAAAACGAACGGCTTATACAATTTGGTTTATTATATTGTGAGGTTGTCAAATATTTTTAAGGAATGTCTCAAAAGTTACTTTGCTTTGAGGAATCTGTACGGGTAATGATTTCCCACCTATTCACATAGAGATGAAATGAGAGCAGTGAGCACATCTGGCTTCCAGATCTGTGTTTCCAAATACTATTCTCACTAGAAGGAACCAGGACTCCTTGGAGAAATTACCAATAACAGGTCTGGGCCAGAGAAAGTATAAGGTGTGCCTGCAACAGCTTATTGTACCAAGAAGTATGGAGGTGAGCAGAGTTTACTAAGGAGCTCCTTTACCAGTAAAGGAGCATAGAAGCCACTGTGAAGGGGCAGTTTGAGCATCTCAAAAAGAATAAGATGGCAGTGGATGTACATGTCAAGTACAAAATCCTTTTTATAACAGAAAAGAGACTTTAAAAGTTCAGAGCCAGTAATCCCTGCTACTCAGGAGGATTAGGCAGGAAGATTGTTTGAATCAAAGAATTGGAGGTTGTGGTGAGCTATAATTGTGCCACTGCACTCCAGCCAGGGTGACAGAATGAGACTGCATCTTGAAAAAAATAAAGAGAAAAAAAAAAAGATCAGAGCCTCCTCTTATAGAAGAATGTCACCTGATGAATGCAGAAGAAATAATAGAAAACCACCACTGTGAAACTTCCAATGTAATAATTAATTAGGCAAAGGTAATGAATAGAAGCTAAAACTATTAAGTGAAAGTTTACTGGGTGGCAGGATATTCACAAGGGGAAGAAGACACCACCTTAACAAATGACTCAGCATCACCAGTAATGGGACAAACTGACATTTTGTGCCTCTTGATATTATGCAAAAAGAAGTATATGACATCATCTATGTAGGATTTTTGCAAAAAATGTTCTATCTAAATTGAATCATGAGGGAAACAAACAAATGCAGATTATGGGACATTCTACAAGATAGCTTGTTTGGACCCTTTAAAAGAGCGAAGGTGTAAGAAGAAGACTTAGGCAGGGAATAGCTACTCTAGATTAAGGGAGAATAATGGGTCAGTACTTGAATCTTGATTAGGTCTTGAACTTCACACAGCCACATAGGACATTATTAGGACAATCGAGGAGATCTTATATGTTAGGTGATACTGAATCAATGTTAAATTTCTTGGGTTTGGTAATGGGAGAGAATGTGATAATTGTCTATGGTTATTAAGAAAATTTTTTTGTTCTTAGGAGTTTCATACTGAAGTATTGGGGTGAAGTGTTGGGATGTCTGCAATGTACATTCAGATAGTCCGGATTCTATATCCTGCCAACAGATGGATAAATGAATAGATAGATGGATGGGTGAATGGGTAGACAGATAGAAATGGAAGTATACACATGTATAGATGGATGGATGGATACACATATGGATGGATGGATGGAGAGATAGACAGACAGATATGGGTATAGAAGGAGAGATAGAAATGAACAAATTGATCAAGTACAGACACTTACAGTGGTTCGACTTAATGATTTTTTGACTTTACAATGGTGCAAATCATATGCATTCAGTAGACACTGTACTTTGAGTTCCCATACAATTATTCTGTTTTTCACTTTCAGTATAGTATTAAATAAATTACATGAGATATTCAATGCTTTGTGTTAGCTGATTTTGCCCAACTGTGGGCTAATATTAATATTATGAACACATTTATGGTAGTCTATGCTATGATGTTTGATAGGTTAGGTGTATTAAATGCATTTTGACTTAAGATATTTTCAACTTACAATGGGTTTATTGGTTGTAACCCATCATAAATTGAGGAGCATCTGTATTATTAATTGGTGAATGTAGGTGAAGGGTATGTAGATGCTCATTGTATTATTCTTTCAACTTTTCTGGATCTTGAAAATATTACCTGATAATGAGGGAACAAATGCTAAATAATTGTGACAAGTAAGGTAATTTGCCTTAAACTAATTTTTTTATTTTTTTATTTCAATATATTAAGAGCATATGAATGTTTCTGGTACATGGATAGCTTTTATAATGCTTTAGTCAGGGCTCTAAGTGTGCCCATCACCCAAATAGTGTTCATTATACCTGTTAGGCCAATTTTCACCTCTCCCCTAGTCCCCATCCCCCTTCTTGATTTCCAACAATTTTTACTTCTTTCCGTGCCCGTGTGCCCATCAAGTAGTTCCAAATTATTAGAGAATGCATATGGTGTTTGTTTTTTCATTCTCGATATACTTTGCTTAGCGTAATGTTTTCCAGTTCCATCCAAATTGCTGCAAAAGACATTAATTCATTTCTTTTTTTCTGAGTAGTACTCCATAATATGATATACCACATTTTATTAATCTACTCATGAATTAATGGGCACTTGGGTTGATGCCACATCTTTGCAGTTATGAATTGTACTGTAATAAACATTTGAGTACAGGTATCTTTTAGATAAAATTACTTATTTTCCTTTGGGTAGATACCCAGTAGTAGGTTTGCTGGATTGAATGATAGGTCTACTTTTAGTTCTTTAAGAAATCTCAATACTGTTTTCCATAGAGGTTGTACTAATTTGCAGTTCCAGCAACAGTGTATAAGTGTTTGACTCTGCATCCATGCCACCGTCTATTGTTTTTGGACTTTTTAATAAAACCCATTATAACAGGGGTGAGATGATAGCTCATCGTGGTTTCAATTTGCATTTCCCTGATGATTAGTGACAGTGAGCATTTTTTCCTATGTTTGTTGGCCATTTGTCTGTCTTCCTTTGAAAACTTCTGTTTGTGTCCTTTGCCCACTTATTAATGGGGTTATTTGGTTTTTGTCTTGCTGATTTGTTTGAGTTGTTTGTAGATTCTGGATATTAAGCCCTTTGTTAGATATATAGTTCATGAATATTTTCTCCCATTCTGTAAGTTGTCTATTTACTCTGTTGATTATTTCCTTTGCTGTGCAGAAGTTTTTTAATTTAATCAAGCCCCATCTATTTTTTTGTTGTTGCTGTAATTGCCTTTGGGATCTTAGTCATAAATTCTTTGCCTACAATTTGCCTTACATTAATTTTAACCCTTTTTTTTATCCTTCATTCTAATGAAATATTTATGGTTTAAGTTAATTAAGGTGTTAACCTAGACAGGAATTCTTATCTTGGATACATGAATATCTAGAGGATTTGTGGAAAGATTTTATGAATATTTTGATACATGCAAAATGTTTTTATATGTGTGTTTTTCTGCGGACAGGGTCTATTATAAGTTTCATCATATTCTCAAAGGGGTCCGTCTTTTGAGAGTTCTCGGGCAGAACTACTGCCCTAGAATAGTTTTACAATTTATAATGTATGCTTTATTCTGACTGTCATAATACTAGTTAAATTAGTTTTTCAAATGGTTCATTGTATAAATTTGGTAATTCCCAACTTAGGCAAAACAAATGAACTTTCAGCAGAGTCCAACATATGAAAAGATTTGCCTAAATCAGCTGATAGTTTAGTATAAGTTTATTTGACCACAGAGATTCTGTTACTTAGAAACACATCAGGACATTTTAATACCATGATGTATTCCTTTTCTTTTCCAAATTCATACGTATTTAGTGTAATCACATGTTATTTTTAATACAGTCCTGCTTTCCCTTGTGTGGATTCACATTCTTCACATTTTATACAAAGGAAAAAATAAGCTAGGCTGTAAGTTTTGATTTTAATCCATTTTCATGTAGAAAAGGAAACATAACTTCACAGAAGAAATAGTCATGCATTTATTTTTTAGTTGTATAATCATAAAAGTCTACTTACTGAGTTAGAAACATTCACTCCTTTGCAAATGACAGTATATGACAGACTGAATTCCAGCAGAGCTTAGTCTCGAATGTTCCTGTTCAGCATGTCAAAGCAAAGACATGTGAGTAATATGCTGAAGACTTAAGACAGCATTCTCCAACCTTTTTGGCACCAGGGACCAGTTTCATGGAAAACAATTTTTCCCCAGGGCGGGGGTGGTTTCAGGACGATCCAAGCACATTTATTGTGCAGCCAAACCTCTCTGCTAATGATAATCTGTATTTGCAGCCACTCCCCAGTGCTAGCATCACCACCTCAGCTCCACCTCAGATCATCAGGCATTAGATTCTCTTAAGGACTGCGCAACCTAGATCTTTGCCATGCGCAGTTTACAGCAGGGTTCGCACTTCTGTGAGACTCTAATGCTGCTGCGGATATGACAGGAGGCAAAGCTCAGGCAGTGATGTGAACGATGAGGAATATCTGTAAATACAGATGAAGTTTTACTTGCTCACCTGCCATGCAGCCCAGTTTCTGACAGGCGGTGGACTGGTACCGGTTTGTGGCCTGGGGGTTGGGGACTGCAGCCTTAAGACATGTAGAATCAAACATGTACTAATTCGGGACTACACAGTTTGCAGATTTTCATTTCTCCAAACATCTTTTGCAGATGACTCTGGGTATGTTGGAATAGGTTCAGTTGAGCTGATGGTGATAGGGCCAGAAATGAAATATTATAGGAAAGGAACAAACTTGCCAGGGGAACCCTCTGCCTAAAGTTTGCTATGTGGGCTACAAATGGAAAGGCCTGGGTTTGCCAGTATAGAATGTCTTGCTCTACCATTGTAGATTCATTCAGGGGTTATTTCTGAAGTAGGAATCCATTTACAGGACAGGCTTATTGATCAAATACTTTTCTAGCTTGGCTTGCTGTTTTAAATACAGTTCCTGCCTTTTTAGGTGTTACAAGTAATCACTGTGAATCACACAGATCAAAATTAATTTTCACTCCTATGGTCAGGATTTTTTTTTAACACTATAATGAGAAGTAGTTTAGACTTTTTTGAGTTCCTGAGTTTCCTTGCCCTCTTGGACCCCCTCAGCCTGGAGATCCTGCTCAAGGAAGTTCTACGCTGTGGTTCGCTCTGTTTTGTGCCATGGATATGAACATACAGTGACAATGTAGAAAGGCAGTCAAATTTGGGTTTTGTTGTTAATCCCCCACCTTTCCTCACAAGAGCCTTGGTTTGCTAAGCTGCTGACATGGCTGCAGTGTCCCCACTGGAGCCCTCCTGGCTGCTGAGTCCAAAGTGTTTACTCTTTGGCACTTTACATAGCATGTGTGCTGAGCCCTATCCTAGTGTACTAGGCCCATTCCTTTTTCCACTAGATTTTATACCAATCTAAGGAATCAGTTTTAAAAAATTAATATCCACCATACTAGCCTTAAGACAGCAGACCTCCATACTAGGAGGCCTGGCAGCCTTGAGCAAGTTCCTGTGTGCCAGTTTCATGGAGTCTATTGATGAAAACATTGACACTCACCTTTATGGAATGTCTACCAGGCGTCCTCAAACTTTTTAAACAAGGGGCCAGTTCACTGTCCCTCAGACCATTGGAGGGCCGGACTATAGTTTTAAAAAAAAAAACTATGAACAAATTCCTATGCACACTGCACATATCTTATTTTGAAGTAAAAAAACAAAACGGGCAAAAAACACCCGACAGACTGGATAAATGTCCTCAGCGGGCAGCATGTGGCCTGCGGGCCATAGTTTGAGGACCCCTGGGCCCTGTGCCCAGCGTTTCCACGGGACATCACCTTATTTAATCTTCCCATCTGCCCTAGGAGGCAAATGTTGTTTCCTGATTTTGTGGATGAGGAAACTAGAACTCACAGTCTAAGTAACTTGGCCAGGTCCATAGCTAGTACTGGTTCAAGTTCAGAGCCATGATATCTTTTTTTTTTTTTTAACTATAAGAGAGGAATCTCCATGTTTCATAGACTTTTAGGGCTTAAGACCCCTAATGGTCATCTCTGGTTTTAGGATAGGGCTAGCCAGAAACTTCTTTTCATGGGTACTTTTAATATTTATGAATTTTAAGTTGGTAAAGGACCTGAATTCACATTCAACTATGGACAGATAAATAGTTCAGTCATCTGTCAGTCTGTTAATACTTCTGCTATGAGGAAACTTTCTGTCCTTTTTCTAAAAAAGGGAAAGAGGTGGAATCAGTGTCATAAAGGGTTTTATCCCGCCCTTTGAGGTTTCCCTTAAACAGCAGAATTTGAGTATTTTATTCTTTTAAGTCAGCATCTTAGGAACATAGTAATTTATGGTATGTTTAAATGATGGCCTTGGAAGGCATAGTCGATGTTGCTATTATGCAGAACAATCAGATTGATTACTAAGTATTACCAGTTGTCAAAGCATGACTTAATTGTTTAAAAAATATATTCTGTGTTTTCTTATGTCTCTGTCAGGAAATATTAATGACCAAAATGATTCCTTATTAATTTTATGACCCTATATAAATCTTTTTCCATTCAATTTCTCGTTTTTCCTTTGAAAATCCTTAAATTTTGCAGATACATTTCTATTTTATCTAGGAGTAGTGTTAGTATCAACCTTGGGTAACTCATGAGCTGATCCAGTTTAGACTGGGGAATCTATGAGATGGAACTCTTTCTTTACTCAAGAGCTGTTTTAATACCTACTTTGTATAGAGCTCAAGAAATTAATTGTCTCTGTTCTCCTACGTTTTACAGTCTTTTTAGAGAAACAACATACACCCCTCTACCCAGCTACTGTGTAACACCCACATACCCAAAGACATAATCAATACCTAATAATTTCAGATAGTCATTGTGGACCTAACTAATAATACCAGATAGATAATCAATGCAGACCTAATTAATAATACCAGATATGTCCCGGGACAGTGGCACAGATACCAAGTGCTGGGAGGGAGGCTTTCTGAGGAGCTGGGCTGTTAGGTGCACCTCATCCTGTGCTTGGAAGCTGACTTGAGAGGTTAGAGGCTCAAGTGAGGTGTAGATTACAGTGAACTTGGCTTCTTCACCCCTCCCTGGAAATTGGGGGTCAGTACCCATTAGGGATTGGCTCAAATACCCTTCTCTTCTTGGACCCCTCAGGTGTGTGTCCTTGTCTGTGCATTTAGCTCTGACCCCTGAACCTTCTCATCTTTACTGTCCCCCCATCCTCTTGCCTGAACCCCACAGTGATGCCCCAGGTTCTCTTGCAGATGGGCCCTTTCTCTCAACTTCTCAACAGCATCACAAGATTCCCTCTTTGGTCACTTCTCTTCTGCACATTTCTTGTCTGGCCAGACAACTATTCACTGAATTCCTGTCAGAGTCTCTCATATCTGTGCTGTGTAAGTTCCCACCTTGTTTCTAGATTTTTGCAATGGGTGGTTCTTTTTCCATCCTTAAACCATTGCTTTCACGGAATACCCCCCACCCCTTTCAGAGTTTTTCAGTGGTATACTGCATTTCTCATCGCTTTAAATCTGGTCTCTTCTTCCTGACTTTAGGGGCCCTCTCCTTGCCTCTTGTTTCCTGCCGTAATCAGACCAGACTCCTCCTGACTGGAGTCCATACTTAAGCTCTGCTTACCTCAGGCCCGCTTCATTCCCTTCCCTCAACTGATTCACATCCTCTCTCAAGGCCCAGCTCAGACCTGCCAATCTTTTCTCCTCAACTATATTTATATGTTGTATGATGTAGTGTTAATTTTATCTTATAATTATATCACAGGCATCCTTTGTTATTCGTTATCTAAATTTGGCAATTCAGAGAAACCATTTTTGCCTACAGCACTATGCTCAACAAAGTGTGCTACCAGTTACAAAGGGCTTTTATCCTTTAGCTATTTACCTATAATTTGTGGTAAATCTAAAGTAATCTTAAAACAAGCATTATCATAATTTGTTAACACTTCCAAGTCAATTTAAAGGTTTATATTATATATTATTAAACAGTTATTGGAATAATTATGTGTGAATGGGAATAAATCATCCTGTCCTGATGACCCCTAGAGGTGTCCATACCAACCAGAGGACACGCACTTGCAGTTTTTCAGCTATACAACAATGTGGATGGGTTTTTTGTTTTGTTTTGTTGTCATGAAAGCAATCATCTTAAGGAGTCATTAACTTTGACTTAATAAGGATATCTCTAAGGAGATGTACATGGAACCATTTGACAATGCCAGCTCAAGGAGAAGTGGTTTTTGAGTATCTCTTTCCCCCTGTTGGCAACACCTGCCATACCACATGCCCTATGTTGAGCATGAGCTGCCCAGATTTGGACCTTTCATTGGGCAGCACACTACTCTTGGGTTCCCCAGGCTTTCCATCCAAACTCTAAGGGAGGCAGCTTTGTCCAACACGAGGAGCACCAACTTCAGAGTTAGAAGGTAGAGGGTAAGTCTAGACTTAGCCATGTATTCCTTGTCTTTCCACCTGCCCTCGCTAAGCCCCAGTGTCATCACCTGCTCTGTAGGGACGTTGGTGAGCCCCTTCCTACAGAAGCTCACTGACTGGCCATTTAAGGCCTGATCCAGTCAGGGTGTCAGCAGTCTGCTCAGGGCTCATCCCGCCCTGTTGTACTAGAGCTCAGAAGGAACAACAGGCACCTCTTCCTAAAGCCAAGCCTCTCCAGCCTGGGTGCTCTGGAGTGTAGGTAGAACTGGGAACAGGGAGGGAAAGCTGCATGTTCTTTATGGATTTTAAAACCTGGTATGTAAGTTAGATGTTACTTAGACCAGTGGTTGTAAGAAGAAAGGAGGGGCAGCCAGTTTTTTCTGATGAGAGCAAAGCTGCTTTGTTTGAAGGGAGAGGTCTATTCACTTCCTCTTCAGTGACACGAAACCCCTAATGAGCTATGTTTGAAAACCTCTGATCTGTTCCAAACTTGTTATTTTATAATCGAATCAAGTGAATCCCAGAGAAGTAAAATGAATGCATAATTAATCATTGAAGAGCAAGATGGGCTTCCAGATATCTTGGTTGTTGATTTAATTATTTCCTTAGAATACCAGGCGATATATGTCTTTCACTAAATCACTTCTTTGGTACTTATAAAAATATTCTTATCTATAATAATACAAATCTCAAAATTAAAAATACAGTTAGCATTCCTTGTGTGTGTGTGTGTATGTATGTGTGTATTTGCAAAGATCAGACCCATCATTAATATTTTCAGACCATGGCTAAGCCTTATTGTACCTATGTGTTAGTAATTATAGCATATTTATGAAGCCAAACAGAGCATCTCTTTGTACATTATATAGAGAAGAATGTTTGCTATAAGGACATTTATCACTTTTTTTAATGGAATTAAAACTTCCCATCTAGAACATGATGAAATTTCAAGGCTGAACAAGGTCCATGCTAGACATATTTTTTAAATTATAAAATTCATTGAAATAAATGCATCTTCTAACTGAAGACCAAAGCTTCAATCAGTCATTCTGATTTTCAGCCTTCTTAGGGATTCTGCTACCAATGACAGTTGGAAAGAGACGTGCACAGCAGGCCCACAGTGTGCCTGCTCCACACACACAGGCCTGGGTCTATTGTCACTCCATTCTGTTGAGGGTGGCCACATTCTCCCTGGTGGCCCTAGAGCCCCAGTGTGCTCATGGAGTTGCTACCTGTTTTCCTGACTGCACAGCACTTGCCTACTTACTTGAGTGTCTGCTCGATTTTCTCCTTATTGCCCCTACTAGAGGGGAGAGGGCTTGTCTGATTTGTCTCTTTCTCTCTCTAGAATAGCATCTGAAATGCAACTAAATAAAGTCAGAATAAGAAATGAATGAAGGAATGGTTCAGTATTCATCTGTGTTTCACCCCAAGATGCTAATCCTGCTGACTCAACCATCTTCAGTTTGAGTCCCCTTTGACAATTTGTTTACAGCTTAGATTGCCTTAAACCATTTATGTCAATGCATTTATATCCATATAGCAAGATGTACTGCACAGGGTTCTTGTTAAATGGATGTATAACTTCAACTTCTTGTTTTAAACCTGTCTCTTAAATTCACTATGGCCAATTTGAATTAGTAATGCTCCTACATTCCTGAACTGATTATGAATCTCAACTTTTCATTCCATGAAATTCTATTTCTGTTCTTAACAACCTGCTGTAAGGCTTTAATCCTTGAGTCTAACAGTTATCTTCATATTATTATTCTTATTCATGTTGTAATATCAGAATCCTGGATATTAAGAAAGGGGGCTTAGAAACAAGGGCTTAGAAATTAGCTCCAATGGAGTAAACCAAACTTTCACAACCATGAAATTGTAAGTCACCCATGAAATTATCAGTTGTGGTTGAATATGCTTGTTCTTCTCTATATGAAATGTTCGTAGTAATAACTACACTCATCATATACACTTTCCAAAATGCTTTACATTCTTGTCTGGTTTTCTTAACAGCCCTGTGAAGTGGGGCTGGAAAGTTCCTAGGGTGGTGAGAGAACTGTTAAAAGATTAAATAACTAAAGCTCAAAACGACGAGTAACCTGCCCAAGGGGTCCAATTTCCTACCCTAGTATTTTTTCAAGACACCAAAACTGAGAATAACCAAAGAAGTCAACATAGTTTATATATGTGTCTTATAAATTATTTTAGCAATACAAGATAAAAGATTATCATGTTATAAAAAATTTTAATATATAGTTTTGATAGGGCCTAGTACATAGTAAACACTAATAGCTGTATGTTCAATTGAACTGAATAAAAACATACATTTCAGCAAATTAGGAGAAAGGAGATAGATGCTAACTATGGCCAATGGAGCAAAATTTTTCAAAAATCCATGCATTAGATTTACCTTTACAAGGTTATAGTCAACACTAATCAATTCTGGGTTTTTTGTTTGTTTGTTTGTTTGTTTTAAGAAATGAAGCTTTGCTCTGTTACCCCTGTAGCCTCGAACTCGGGCGTTCAAGTGATCCTCCTACCTCAGCTTCCTGAGTAGCTGGGACTACAGATGTATGCCACCACACCCAGCTAATTTTTTAAATTTTTTGTAGAGATGAGGTCTCGCTATGTTGCTCAATATTGCTCAGGCTGGTCTTGTACTCCTGGCCTCAAACAATCCTCCCGCCTTGGCCTCTCAAAGTGCCAGGATTACAGGTGTGAGCCACTGTGCCTGGCTTGAATTTATATTTTAAGCAAATTCTACTGCTTTCCATAAAAATATTTGATCTTAATAATAGTGAAGGTGATTTTAAAATACTGTTTTTATGTTAAAAAAAAGTTAGAATTACAGAAAACTTTCAAAAATAGTATAGAATTCATGTATACCCTTCTGCCATCTTCCCTTAATGTTAACAATGTACATAATCATAATACAGTTACCAAAACCAGGAAATTACATTACAATAGTGTTTTACTTTCACACATGTAATTATTAGATGGAACTTAAGCTAACTCAATACTTAGGTATATTTATAACAGTAATTATAGCATAGAGTCTTACAGAAAATTAATAAATTATTATTTTAACATAATTAAACCACACTAATTCATAAAGTTTACCTTTTTTTTTGACATATGCTTCTTGGTCTTGAACCATACATACATAATTTTTAAAGGTTTTTAGGGAGTTCTGAGCTAATAGCAGTACTCAGGTTTATTGTAAAGGACGTGTTTATTTTGCACCAGATTCTGCTGGTCTAGCTCAGCATGCATAACATCCTATTCTAATGAGATGGTTTCTTTCTACATGTGGGAAACTGAGTGTTTTACTTAAACTCCTAGAAGGCTACACCTTGCAGGTATATTTTTGGTTGTTCTGTGGATTGGCTAATCAAATTGACTAGTGTAATGATACTGAGTATGAAGTGAGGATTATGTTTGTCTTATTAATAACAAGTGTAACTACTATAAATATATGACTAAAATTTATAAATGACAAAGAAAAACTTGAAATTACTTGATGTTTTGTGGTTTAAGAACAATACTCGAATATGATCTTATGCATGAAAATGCGTAGGATGGTATTTCTCTAGTTTTAATATAATTGTTTTCAAGATGAAGATGTTCCAAAGTTGACTCACCATCCTCTTCAGCGTTACAGATTTGTTCTGGAAGAATATTCCTAGGGAAAAGTAGACATGCAAGTCATACATGGTCCAAATAACAATGTGCCTTCACTTAGGAGTTCTACATTTGTTAAAGAAAAAATTCTTTTGTTTTCAAGCCCCACATGTACTCACCAGCAAATTGGTATTAACGGATCAACACCTAAGTGGACATATAGGAACAACATTTATCGGGTGTCGGGCAGGTGGGAGGGGGGAGTAAGGGATGGGTATATACAAACATAATGAGTGAGATGTGCAAGGTCTAGGGGATGGTCACTCTAGAAGCTCTGACTCAAGGTGGTAGGGGGGACACTATACGTAACCTTACGTAACCTTAACATTTGTACCCCTATAATATGCTGAAATAAAAAAAAAGAAAAAATTCTTTTGTTTCCAAAATAAAGTTGGATCCTTTTATCATATTCTACACCAGAATAAATCACAACTACATCAAAGATATAAATGTGAAAAATGACGCCATTAGAATGGAATGTGGTCATACCCTGCAAGTGGGGAATGTCTTCCTATTTGTGATTTGAAAACCAGAAGCAATAAAGAATTATAAATTGACTATAGGTTTTAAGGAAATATAAAGTTAGAAGACAAATGACAAACAAGGAGAAAGTATTTGCAACTTATATCAGATAACAGATAAACGGGTAAAAGATAAAAGGCTAACATACAAAACATTAACAGATAAAAGGCTAACATACAAAGTTCTACCAAAAATCTAAGAAGAAAATGGAAAAGAGCAAAAAAAGATAAAAAATAACTTGGTAACTAGATCATGTAAGAATAAATGAAAATGATATGTAAGCATGAAAAGATGTTCAATTTCATTCATAATAAGAAAAATGCAAATTTAAACTTTACTGACACACCACTTCTCACTTATTAGATTTGCCAAAAAAACCCAAAATCCAAAAGCTTATTAACATGTTCTGATGATAAGACTGAGAGGATCAAACATCACTAAAGGGAATGAAAAATGATGTAACGCCTATTGAAAGGAGTTTGGCAATACCTAGCAAAGTTACATATGCATTTTACCCTTCATTCAGCAATCCCACTTCTAGAAATCTATCCCAGAGTTAAACTGGAAACATAAAAATGACATTTATACAAAATTATACATTTTAGTAGTAAAAGAATGGAAACAATCAAATATCAATAAGGAACTGACTGAATACAGTACATCCATATAATATTCAATTGTAAAAAGAAATGGGGAAATTTTCTACATACTGATATGGAGTGATATACAGGATATACTGATAATTTTACAAAGCAAAGAGTAGAAAAAATACACACACACTCTATACACATACGTACGTACATACATATACACATAGATACATATTTAGTTCTATAGTTTGGTTTGACCCTTCCAAATCTCATTTTGAAATGTGATCCCCAATGTTGGAGGTGGAGCCTAATAGGAAGTCTTGTTTAGGTCATGGGGGCTCTCACTTGGTGTGGGGAGGGGCAGTGTGTAAATTCTCACTCTGTTCCTGGGAGAGCTGGTAGTTACAAAAGAGCCTGACACTTTCCCCCCACAACCCCACGTGCCCCCGCCCTTCACCTTCTACCATGAGTGAAAGCAGCGGGAGGCCCTCACTGGAAACAGATTCTGGTGCCTGCAGAACCATGAACCAAATAAACCTCTTTTCCTTATAAATCACCCAGCTTCAGTTATTCCTTTAGCACAATACAAATGGACTAAGATACATGGAGAAAGAGAATCCTCCTTTTGTGTAATAATTTTGGGTGTGATGGGGTAATATATATAAATATATATGCTTACGTTTGCAAAAATACTAGAAGGATAAACTAGATATTAATAAAAAATTTAACCTATCTGGAAGGATCAAATTGAGTATAAGGAACAAACATAGAAGCAAGACTTCTCAGTATACTTTGTATATAGTTTTAACTTTGGAATCATATAAATGTTTAACATA
Organism: Cheirogaleus medius; assembly: GCA_008086735.1. Taxonomy (NCBI): domain Eukaryota; kingdom Metazoa; phylum Chordata; class Mammalia; order Primates; family Cheirogaleidae; genus Cheirogaleus; species Cheirogaleus medius. The sequence continues at coordinate 582,073 of VBSM01000112.1, read as the reverse complement.
GTCAAAAATAATATTAGTTCAAAAATAGAAAAGCAATTCATATAACCCAAAAACAAACTAAAGACCTTATTATCTGAATATTAAGTTGTTGACACATTGTTACAAAGAAACCATATTTCAGCTATACATGCACAGTGGAACATATTCTAAAGTCAAATAGAGCTACCCAAAAAAATCCTAAACTTAATTCAAAGCTTTTGTTAGTAATAATATTATCATTTTAAAACTATTGTTTACATATTATAAGATAATAAAAGTGAGTTAATATTATTGGGAACCTAGATTTTCAGTTAAAGAGAAACAAGTTTAAAACAAAAAGAATTAATATTCAGTGACATTAAATTTGAATTGAGAATGTCAATAAGAACTCATATTTGTTTTCTTTTTAAAATACAGAATTTCCTGGCAGTCCACTGAAAGGCCTCAAAACCATAGCAACTTGATTGAAAGGAGCATATCTGGTGCTCGACTGGAGTTTCTAAATACTATTCCCCAAAGAAAGGAGCCAGGCTCTTTGGAGGAGGGCATGCAGTTGGGAATGCAGAAAGTTAGTTTGAGGCCTATGTGTGCCTGAAAGCAAGACAGCAGACACAGGAGCCAACTCAAATGTCTTTGTCATTGGCCAAAGACAGGACAGTTTAAGAATAATGACTGCAATTGATTGAAACTGCTTATATAAAAGCATAAGTGCATACTGATTCTCTAGAAAAAGAGAGAACCCCAAACAAAATAATAAAGCAGAAACACTTAGGCTCCAACTTTTTACTCTGATTGATGGTTTAAAGCTGGGATCCCCAACCTCAGGCTGGTGTGTGGCCAGTTAGGAATCAGGCCACACAGCAGTAGGTAAGTGGTGGGCAGCAAGCAAAGCTTGATCTGTATTGCAGCCACTCCCCACTGCCTGCATCACTGCATAAGCTCCGCCTCCTGTCAGATCAGCAGCAGCATTACATTCTCATAGGAGTGGGAACCCTAGTGTAAACTGTGCATGGGAGGGATCTAGGTTGCCTGTTCCTTATGAGAATCTAATGCCTGATCTGAGGTGGAGCTGAGGAGGTGATGCTAGCACTGGGGAGCGACTGCAAATACAGATTATCATTAGCAGAGAGGTTCGACTATACAATGTAATGTGCTTAAATCATCCAGAAGCCATTGCCCCCACCCTCCCTACCCCATCCATGGAAAAACTGTCTTCCATGAAACTGGCCCCTGGTGCCAAAAAGGTTGGGAATTGCCGGTTTAAAGGAAAGAACTGAGTTTTTTTCCTTGCCTTTCTGAGTAACAAAGCAGCTCTAGTTGATGAGCAAAAATTCGTTACAGAGGAATTCCAGCTAATGAGTATAGAAAGAATGACAAAAATAGAAATTCATCATTTTGTTACCCCTAATGAAATACTAGATTCAAACAATTATCTGTGTATGGAACTATTGGTTCAATGATTGAGGGGTAAGTTTGTAATGGGAGATGCCAGGCTATAGCCACCTAAACCCACTGATCAAAATTTTAGAATCACTGAAAGTGGGACAAATATATGCCTCCTCATGCAATGTAATATGAAACATATAGCATGACCTATGAAGTATTTTTGCCAAAAATTTTGAAACTGAATGTTACAAAGCCTTCCCCACACCCACATCTTCCCCATAGCTTTTAAAAACTTGAACTTTCAGCTGGTGGCTCATGCCTGTAATCCTAGCACTCCGGGAGGCTGAGGTGGGAGGATCGTTTGAGCTCAGGAGTTCGAGACCAGCCTGAGCAAGAGTGAGACCCCATCTCTACTAAAAATAGAAAGAAATTAATTGGCCAACTAAAAATATGTAGAAAAAATTAGCCGGGCATAGTGGCGCATGCCTGTAGTCCCAGCTACTCTGGAGGCTGAGGCAGAAGAATTGCTTGAGCCCAGGAGTTTGAGGTTGCTGTGAGCTAGGCTGACGCCACGGCACTCTAGTCCGGGCAACATAGTGAGACTGTCTCAAAAAAAAAAAAAACACTCGAACTTTTCTTTGTTTTGTGTTTTTGGCTTTTAGTTTGTTTGGAATTTTAGAGATAGCAAAAGACCCTCAGGGACAGAATAACAAAGTTCCTGTCTCCCTCATTTTCAGTGATAAAGACTGTAATAACAACATATTATGGATTAATTCTCAAGACTTTCATACTGTCTATCTAGGTAGAGGTGGTGACTCAGTAGGTAGACTGAACACACACAGAAAAATGTATCCCCCAAAATGAGAAAAGTTGAGTTTCAATATACTTATTCAGAATTTTGCCTTCAGAAAAATCTAATTTTAATTTTAGCAAATATTTAAATTTTGTGCTCTATAGATTAGGTTGTTTTTAATTACATGTGGAAGTAGGAGTAGTAGCATAATCTTTTTATTGCTTCAAAGGCTTATTTGAACCTGTCTCTAAAGTTCTAAGTATTATGTAATAATACTCTAATTTAATTTTTTTATCATGGAACATTTATAAACATTTATACAAGTAGGAAAAAAATCATAATGAATCCTCCTGTTCCTATCAGCCAACTTCAATAATTATTAACATGGGCCAATCTTGTTTAATAGCACTTTTTTTCCCTTAAAGTAAATCCTAGAGATAATGTCACAGTTGTTTAATCATGTATTTTGCCAACCACAATTTAAATTAATGCTTGAAAAAGTGAAAATTTACCGTATCTTGTTGTTGTTCAGCCTCAGAAAATGTAGTGCTTTCATTTCTTGCATTCCAGGTGGTATAGATTTTAAGTCATTGTGATCCAGAAATAATTCTCTCAGAGAATGATATGCCCCATAGAATGAGACACAGTCAACACCATCATCAGCGAGTTTGTTAAATGACAGGTACAGGTATTCCAGGCCTGGTTTCATATGGCCAAACACATAGCCAGGGATCCGATCAATCTGGTTCCCGATGAGCACAAGATGCAGCAAGGACTTGGGTAGATAGGAGGGGACATGATACAGCTTATTGTAGGAGAGGTCAATGGATTCTAGATTTCTGCAGTGAAGAAAAAAATAAGCAGGGTAGGGAACATCAGGATAGTGACTGTCAGCTCTAAATTTTGACAAGGCCAGTTTTGATGCTTGTTCATTATCCTAAAAGTACCTGGTTTGTAGTGATGATTCTAAATCCAAGCTTTTTCAGGTGTAGCTGGCCTGAGTCTGTCTGGCTCCTACACTCATGTTCTTACCAGTATACCATACTGCCTCCCACCTACATGAGTCCATTAGAGAGGTTCACCAAAGACTAATATATCTCTAAGATAGATGTGCTGAATCAGAAATGAAATCTAGGAGTCCCAACCTACATCAAACCACCTGTCCCTTAAATTGTCTCTGGTTCCATCAAAGAAGTTTGGCTTTTTTTTTCTTACACTTGTTTTGGTTCCCCCAACCCCACATTTTCATTCCACGTTTGATTTTGTCACCCCTGAGACTTGGGGTGAGCCTGAAGGATCTAGAAAATATTGTTAATTGGCCAGAAGATCCGGCAAACGTGATAAACTCCCTGGCTTGTTTCAGCAACCTCACTTGAATCTTCTAGGGTTTCTGCCCCACCCTCTCCTTTAGCCTGGTGAAGACTCTCCTCTACCCACAGGGGACTCAGTCCTACTTTCAGTCCCAGATGCTGCTTAGCCCAGTTGTCCTCTCTGCCCTTCTTCTAAGGAACGTAGTTCCCAGGACACACAACCCCAGATCCAGGTTGGCTGCTGGACTTGCCACTAGGACTCGCCTCTGACCTCCTCCCCCTTCACCTTGGGCTGCAGCCAGAGGCTGCTGTTGCCTGTCCAGGAAGACGGAGTCTACTTTCTGCCTTCACTATCAGCCCAAGCATTCTTTAGTCTACTTTGTAAGACTTGAAGTGAAATAGTTTGGAGGAAAGGCCTGGGCTTGGGAGCCTCGTGCTTCCACCTAATGATGATGAGGAGGAGGAGTATGGCCAATTTCTTCCTCACTGTGTGCAGGGCATTATCTCGTTTAAACCTCCTGACAGCCTGTGGGATAGACAGAGCTAGAGTGGCACTTGACTGTTGTGGTCAGATCTCAGGGTCAGATGGCTGGGGCTCAGTTCTAGCTAGCTCAGCACTTGGCACATGGTGGAGTATCCACTAGGCAGTATGGTCATAGCAGCAATAGTAACTGAAGTAACTCTAACACCAGTCATGTAATGAACAGTTTGGTAACTGCATGGAGTAGTTGAGTTTGGGGATGGGGTGAGGATTCACTGAGGAAAGATGCTATCACCCAGCCTTTTGGTGTCATCACCTCCCTGACTTGTCCCACCCCATTTTCCACATTCTTTTTAATAATATCAAAAGGAAGAATAGTCCAATAAAGTTAAATTGTAGCATATACTTACTCTTGATTTATCCAGGCTAATGGAGCAATCCTATTTTCTTCAATTTTATTGTAACGTAGTACAATGACATTGATCTTTCTGGTATGATTAAAACAAATTTCAGTTATCTCTTCAATTTGGTTATTTTCTAAGTATAATTCCTATAATTAAGAGAAAAGACTATTATTTTTCTTTCTTTTGTGTTAGTTGATAAATACTAATATATTCAGTTTCATAGAGACAAATGGTGTAACAACATACACTATTCTCAGTAATACTATCTAAAGTCTTTTAATGCTCTTTCAAGTGAGTTCATACTTAGGGTTGTCAATTTTATAACCAATTAATAAAATAAACTTTAATATCTGTCATGGTTATGGAATTAAATTAATTTTACTTAATTTTTTTAGCCTTAATATGTTGTAAGATACAGCATGTCATAATTGTAGAAAGCCTTCTAATTTACAAAACTTATTCACATAAATTTTCTCACTTGGGCTTCAAAATTCTGGAAAGTAGGTAGAAATTATTATCCCCACTTACTAGTGGAGGAACCCGGGCCTGGAGAGATGGGGAGGCTCACCCGAGGGTGTGTGGCTCATACTGAGAGGGGCTCGTCCTAGCCAAGTCTCCAGCTCCAGGGTAGCCTACTTTCCACTATTCTATGTGGTCTAAGTTTTTGTAGGCTCACATTTTTAGACTGGCTTGTATTATAATTAATTTAGTTAAAATTAATAGCCTTAATTTAAGACCAGGGCAATGTTTGCTGGAACTTTCATAAGCTTTTAACAGCTAGCCTCCTTTGAGTTAAATTTACTTACCACTAGAAGGAGTTTTTCACTGAAGCATCTGAATGATAAAACTCTTCTTGTTCTCTTTTTGGAATTCAGAAGTAGAATTTGCATGTATCTTTAGTGCAACTTTCTATTCCACTTACGGTAATTTCCCCCTCTTTGTCACTTAATTTTGTTAGAAATGGGTAAAGCAGTTTTCAGTTTTTTGCTTTTACATTCATATATATTTAGGAAGTGAGCTAGATCAGTGATCCCAAACTAGGTTGTATATTAGAATCACCTCAAAAGCTTTTTTTAAAGTATAAATTCCAACCTAAATGTACCCCAGTAAGAGACTAGTTAAATAAATCCTGGCACACCTGTCCATACATTGAAAACTTTGCAGTTGTAGGAAAGAATGACATGAAACAGTCTTCAGGATGTGTGGTTAAGTGAGTCAGGCATTCAGCAGGGACTTTAGAAGGATTTACAGCATGTGCTGTGCACTGTGTGCCCAGTGCTTCCCACAGTGGTGGGAGCAGGTTCTTTTGGAGGGAGAGAAGCCAGAATGGGAAGTTTAGGCATGGGCTGGGGCACATTGCTCTTCTGTATTATCCAAGTTGTGTTTCTATGTGTTTTACCATGTATGTTCATTATCTATAAAATTTTGGTTTTTTAAAAAAATTATAGATTTCTGGCCGTGTCCTCTAAGGAATCTGACTTAGCATGTCTGGGATAGGTCCAGGAGTCTGTGTTTCCTAAGAACCCAGGTGATTATGATGTAAAGCCAGGTACTGATAAATGCAAATGTTATGTAGCTGTTTCTTAATCTGGAAAAAAGAGGGAGGGTGGTTGCCATGACAGCAGTATAAGATCACAATAGATAACCCTCTTTTCTGGCTCCCCGGGTCCACAGCAAGGGGAAGCTTCATCCTGACTTCTGGCTGGCTGATCATGTGGTGTACGATAAACAGAGCTCAGATTAGGAAAACAGCTGGGTCTGCCAGTAATTATAGACTCTCTGGACCTCAGTATTCTTAATGCAGGAATTGAGGGGTGTTGATAAAGACCCCCAGGAGCATACCCTGCAGCAAGGAAACCACACACCTGGGGGACCATCCATGGGTTATCTCTAGAGGAAAATGAAATAAGGGTGGGGCTTTGGGCATGGAGTTTGTCACAGAACAATTTTTGTAGGATTGGTCAAAATTTGTAAGCTACAGTTGCTCAGTCAGAGGCCTTCTTTGTACAACACTTGCGTCCATGCAGAGTTACTGTCAGAGTGTCTGTGGTTTTACCAGGAATTTGTGAGTGTGGACACACTGATATTAATAGAGTTTGAGCTTAGTCTGTGATGAGCTTTATAGTTCTGGTCTGGGACAGTTTAAACTGTCTTGCGAGTCAGAGTACCTTGTGGAAGTTGTGGTTTCTGTTTAAATTCCCAGTTCCTCTCCCCCATTCCCCACAAGGGCTGTCAGCAGTACCATTTTTCACTTTATCAGGCATCTCTACTAGTAATTATAATTTTGATTCATAATTTTGTAGATTATAGTAAATTCTGTATACCCCACAAAAATTTTGCTGAGTTTAATATACATCACAATAGTCTTCTAAGATATATTGTTTGTTTTGTTGTAGTATACTGTATTTAAAATATAATACATTTAAAACATTTGAAGAAAGATACTGTTACCTCAATAGAAGCAGGAAGACCCTGTGGTATAATTCTAAATTTATTTTTTCCCAGACGCAAGTAGGATAGGCTCTTCAAAGGTTTGAAAGCTAAAGGATTGACATTGACTTCACTGAGATTGTTTCCTTCCAATTCTAAGGTGACCAATTGATCTAAGTCTATAAAAAATAAAATTATCAGAATATTAAGATAATTGAAAAACCATGCAATTTCTGTAGCCTTTCAAAGTGTCATGTAAAATGTCTGATTTATTTGGAGGGCAGGTGTTATAGTTTCTTTATCTTCATATCTCCCTGTAGAGCCTTTTCCCACATACTTTGCACATCCCAGATGCTCAATTTATTCAGGACTTGCATGGAACAATAAAGAGGCAGACCCGAAAAGAAAGCATTGAAATGCTACATGGTAAAAATATGTGTAAAGAACAAAAGCAAGGGAGAGGAGGAGGAAGGTAGGGAATAGAGTCAGGGAAGTCTCCACAGAGGCCACGGTGGATGTGCAGGCATTTGGAATTTAGGGGCAAGAAGTAGAAAGTTGTGGAAGGTCATTGGAAGCATTGCGAGGACATGTATGCATGAAGTGGCAGCACAATATGCAATGAGTTGGGTGGAAGTTTAGTACAACGAGTGATTTCTTTTTCCAGGACAGAGAAAGGAACACTCTTTCCCTGGCAGACCTTCAATCTCTGAACAAGGGAGTCAGAAATAAAGCAGAGCAGTGAATTCTCATCATAGTTATTCACTTATTGGCACAGAGTGCAGCCAAATGGAAGCTTTGAAAGAAAGATGATCAAAAATTCTCCATGTGTTCAAATTGAGCTACCAAGAAAGGCCTTTGTACAAAACAATTTTTCTGCTTTGTTTCTACTGGCTTCAGGAGTGGTATGATACAGGTCAAATGGAAGCTCAGTGCTGGAAAATGGACAGCTCAGCAATGACAATACCCAGAGGCGCCTTGAGTCAGAGGTTCAGGGTGTGGCCAAGATTCCCAGATTAGGGGATGTTTTTCTATTCAACCCCCTTCATGGGCATTGCACCAAATGCCATGTGGGACTCAGTTCTGCTCTTAGGCAATAGCAAAGACAGTTGCATCAGGAATAGAGACAATAAATGCTGGAAGATTAAAAGAAGAAAAAGCAATGTAGACTTGAGTAGTATAAAAGTGCAAGGCTCCTAAGAATAGAAAGGTTTAGATGAAATAGGAGTTATTTCCAGGCTGAAACTGCCAGGTAGGCACACATAGGTAAAGGACCCACGTGGGTGTGCTCAGCAGGTGAGGAGACTAATCCTGGAGTGAAAGTTGGTGATCCAGGAGAAGTGTACCAGGAGGGTGTTTGTGCCCTGGACAACAAGGTCTAGCTCTCATTCTATAGAGGGTGAGGAGCAGGGCAGGGATGGCAGGACAAGAGCCACATTTTAGAAAGATTAATTTGGTGGTGGTGTTTAGGATCAGTGGAAGCCTGAGCAACAGGAAGTAACAAGGTCAGCCAGTAAACTGTGATAAGTGGTTAAATTTCCTCATATTCTCTTTCATTTCCAAAACTAAAGGTACTGAAAATCCAGCGTACTTCTGTAGTACATAGGTGAGGTTTTGAAATGTAGTAGAAGTCTTCCATTGAAAAAGAGTTAATAGAGGTGGACTGATGGTCATTACATGACCAAGAGGGAGAGAGAGAAAAACAGTACAATTTCAAGGCATTGTGTATTCCCTCCAGATATTCTCTGGTGTAGGAAATAGGAAGTAACAAGAAATAGGATGGAGCTGGAGAACATTTCTTGTAGGTGATACTTGAGGTAGATGTTGAAAGGATCCATGAGCAGAAAACAGGAAGTCTTCCATGCTGGGTATGCACTATGACAGGTAATGGATATGACAGGTGCCTCTGTGTTCCTAACAGGTAGCAATACATGGTTGTCGCTAGAGTGGCTGCAGTGCTCCTGGGTTTGGTTGCTTCAGTCATTAGTGACGACAGGAATGCTTTGGAAACATGTCCAATTTTCTCCTGCTATCCCTCCCTCTACCTTTCACACCTGTCCCTTCAATTGTAAGACCTTCCCTTTCTCCATAGCACATGTGCACATCTAAAGTGGACTCTGTACCTCCTCCAGGTAAACTCCCCACACCTCAATGTGGTGTGCCTTTGCAGCCCCTCATGTGCCCTTCACCATGCCTGCCTGCAGCTGCCACAACATCCAAAATTATCTCATTTCCTTACATTTTTGTGCTGTTTTCTCTTCCTTGAGTGCCCTCCTTCTTTTCTGGAACTATAATCTGAAAGGTCATGAGTGAGAAGCAGCCCCAAGACAGATGACAGGAGAGCAGCAGGCCACTCATGGTCAAGCCACTGAAGGAAGGCATCTTCATGGCACTGCTCACTGCCAGCCTGACCACCCACAGCACCAGGACTCCCAGGAGCTGCCCCAGCCAGGGAGGAACCCAGCACCCCAGGGGCCAGCACTGCAGCAGCACTAAGAACGCAGCACCTGAGGGAGTGCAGGGGGCTTTCTAGAGAACAGAAAGCCTCTTCTCTGGCCACCTGCCTGGGGTCAATGCTCAGACTATGAAGACTGGAGGGCAGGCAGCCAGTTCACCCTAGACTACACGTCAACACTTTGGGAATATAAACGCATTTGTGCCACAAGGGAGAAGAGCGTGCCAAGAAGCAGTTCCAGGGATATGTGAGAGAACCTTCACAATTAGGAGTTTATGTTTTACAATGTATCATTTTGATAATACAGCTAAAAATATGACTTACTTATAGTTCATACATAGCCTGTTAATAACTTGTTCTGTATTAAGTGTTCCCTTTGGTCTGTTTAACCCAGCAGTTAGAAATTGAATTTTCTAATGTCTTTTCCATATGGCAAAACCCATCAAACTTTGTGTTTATTAATGTTTTTCTGTGTGTTTTCAAATCCATCTGGAAAATATTCCCATAACTATGTAATCCTCAGATTTGGCAATTCTCACTATTTTTCTTTTCTCATCACCAAAAGTGTTTCATTCCTATGAAGTTTTTTGGGAGCTAAAAGAAATCATTGGATTGTTTTATTCTTTTAAAGGCTGGATTTATCAACATTTACATAATAAATATGTTTCAAATCAAGTAAACAAAGTATTGAGCACTATACCTCAACAGCTTCCTGTTAGGAAGGTAAAAGGAAAAATTAGGTAGTCTTTATCTTAAAGAAGCACACAATCTAATCAAAGGCATTAGCTAGAATTTCTGTAAAGTAAAATATGATAAAGCCTCTTCTATACAGTGTCACAACATGACAACCTCAGCTATCTAGCATGGTTCAGAAACAAGCATAAGAGGAACCAGTTCCAGCAATATCAAATGCACAGGACATGGAGCACCATCACTAAAGTCTGTCTGTTAGAAAGCCACATCACAGTGGCAGCCTCACATCCACATGCCATAGGGTATGGATGTAGCAGGACCTTGGTGACACATAAGTACCAGAAGTTCACAGCCCAAGCCTTCTCAGGAACAAAACTGGCAAAGCCAAGGTTAACCATGAACTTCGTGTCCTTTCATTGTAAGATAGCATCTCAGCCTTATAAACAGTGCCCATTTATTCAAATTTTATACATAATTCTCACATGCTTGATTTTAGTTTTAGGTTCCAACATATGGCAAATTAAAACAGAAAAATGTGTGGAGGCAGCAAGAGTTGTGGTTGAGGCATATTGACTATCAGAGTGATAAAGGAAATCCAATCAACAAATCATTGCACTGGTTAGTTATCATTAAGAACCAACAAAAACATCATTATAAAACACCAAACACATGCAGTGTGAGGAATATTTAGTGTAGTCTCCAGGTATTATGGATTTATAGTGGTGTTATTATGTTGTGAATGATGAGAACCTGGAATCATTGAGAGAAAGTTTTATTTATGGTTAAAGTACTTTTATAAGACAGCAGGCAGTGTAAAATTCATTTTAAGTTTTACTAGTCAATAATTAAAATAAGTTTTATCAACTTAAGCAGTAAAGTGGCCTAAAAAAATTTTACTATTCATTTGGTGATACTGTAAATAAAATTTCTACATGACTACAGAAGAAAAATTATAAGGACACATATCATAAAAAAAACACAAATGTTTAATACCTGATAAACTTTCTTCATCCATAGCCTGAAGATTGTTATCACTGATTTTAAGTTCTTCTAACGTAGATGGTAATCCTGATGGAATCTGTGTCAAATTATTTCCATCCATATTCAGACGCATTAACTTCTTCAGAAGCTTAAAAAAGCAAGTCTTAAAATTACTTTTTATCTAGTCACAGCTGTGCAGTCATATATTTCACATAATGGTCAGTTTGAAGTAGTGACTAAAAGCCTCACCAACCTACACTTCCTTAGGCTCAGGCAGTAATGTCCATGCCACATGACAATCTCCACATTCCTCCTGCCAGGTAGATATTGATCCTCATAGTAGCATTGATTCTTAGGCATTTTCAGTGAACTACATGTCATGATTTTGTATCCCATTCACCAATATTTATATTGCAACTTTAGAAAGTGAGAGAAAGCTACCACTGGGTTAGTCGTATTTTACTAGATCTTAGGTTTTCACCTTCACAGAAATAGACAGGAATTTCATGACATCATGCAGTAATTCGAATCTGTCATGGATGGTAACAATTAAGACAGCCGTTTTAATCATTTTAACATATTTGTATGCCTCTGTTTCTTATCTACACTGATATATACACTAGAAAGAGGGTCATAAAATAGCACTAATTATTGTATACATTTTTCAAAACAAAGTGCTACAAATATCACCAGCTATTCCTATAGGATACACAAATAGTTAACTGTCTGGAAAAGTAAGTTTTCACATTTGTAGCTGCATGTTTGTTGGCCAAACCATGCCTATACCACCAAAAGTGCAGAACTGGGGTTGGGCAGGTTTTTGTGAAGGCTCATGGAATGATTCACTTCTTCAGTGATCATATACAAATTTCAGTGATTTTGTAATGGGACAGAGAATTCTAAAGCAAGAAAAAGAAATAATCTCCTACAGTGTTTTTCTCTTGATCAAACATGGGAAATGTACTCCCTAATACTAGCCACTGTTTTATCAATAGCTAGCATGAAGCAGGCACTCTGTGTCTATGATGTGCATGCTAAGCCCTCTTATGTGCCAGCCTAGACTTCGCTTGAGAACCAGGAACTGAGAATATAAGAGGCCAGTGATTTGTTTGAAGAGTGGACAAAAGACCCAGAAGACTGTCCAAGGAAATAACAGTTTGATTGAATGGGATTGTTGTATGTTGTATTTATGGATTTTAAAATACACACATTTATGAGTTTTTGTTTCCACACACACTTGTCCTCTCTTGCCTCTATCTTTGTTTCTCTGAAATTCCTTGAATTCTCCCTTCTCTTCTCCTTTTTAAAAAAACATTTTAGTCAAATCTGTATCTTTCAAAATTTATTCTACACTATTTTCTGTTCTCTCTTTCTTTCCCTCTTATTTCCCAACCTATCCATAATTTTCATCTGAGCTTATTCATCTTTCCAGAATCCCCTTCTGCCAAAGTATCCTCCATCAGATTTTGCCCATTGCACAAAAAGAAGGCAGTGTCTTGCTGGCCTGAAAATGGTAATAGAGGTTCCAGATAAGATCTACTTTATTTCCAGAAAATGCTTCATGTGTGAAGAGACCAGATTTCAAAATGTTTTCAGTTACTTGGGGAGAAATTACTCCATAAGTTCAAAACATTGGTTTTGTTACTTATGCTGTTGTTGATGCCCTTAGGACAAAGCTAAAAATATATAAAAGAACAAATGATATTCAAGAGACAACTTGAATGCAGACGTCAGAAAAGAAACTTTCTTAGAAGAAAACTACCAGTTAAAAACATTTTGCTTTTCCTCTCTACCCCACCTCCAACCACTACCAGTGTAAGTCATAGTCAAGTGTCCAAATGGATTGTTTTGTACAAATCAGAGCATGTATTTACCTTGAATGCTTTTGGACCTATGCCTGAAGAAGTGATATTATTTTTGCTCAGATCAAGCCTTTCCAAATTCGGAAATCCATTAAATGCTTCATCCGGGATGGAGGCGATGGAATTTCCTAGGACACGCAGCAGTTGTGTTTTAGGTACATGTGCATATACATACACGTACACACGTGTACATGCATTTGTGTGCATGTATATGTGTGCATAGATATCAAGAGAGCTTTAGCTGGAGGAGAAAGCAATACTCAAAACAAGGACAGAATATATATTATGTAACAAATGCATGTTCAGAAAAATAACAAGACTGGAACTAGGCAGTTTAACATGTTCTAAGGATTCATCATGCTCTAGTTTATCATGTTTTAGATGAAGCTGCTTAAAACAACCAGAATGTGATCTGTTGGATAGTACTAGTAGCATTATGCATTTATAACAAAGGTTTGGAAGGTTATATAGAAACTAATTTTTATTCTTCATATTTTCCCATAGTCATTTCCCTGGACTAGACATGATGCTATTTTTATCCATGAAATCCCACACCTCCTCTGAGTATGTTTCCATCTCTATATAAGAAACTTGGGGAGATTGTCTTCTAGACTCCCCCAAATCTAATGTTATACCTCTACTTCAATCTACAAAGGTTCCTACATGCTTTAATTTTATGAGTTTTTATTTTGACATTTAATTAAGTACAGTAGTTGATAATTTTAAACCCAGGAAGTGAGCTAACCAGAAGTTGCATGTACTATAAAAGCCACGTGGTGACCCTCTTATAATACCAAGTCACTGTAGCTCAGCACGAGTTGTTCATCCTTTCCAAAACTTGACTTTAACAAATTGTTTTTTCTTAGGGCAGAGTGTAGCTGCATGCAGGCCACAGGAGGAAGAGCCCTTGCTGGGAATGAGGGGAATTCCTTAGATGATCATGTGAAAGTGGGATGAAGCCATGGAAGCTTCTAGTATATTTGACACTGGCAATGTTCTGTCACAGATGGCCATCCCTGCATAAATGTGCTGACCCTTTCAGGTCCCCTCACTCCTGCATCTCCAGGGCCACCTCTGGCATGGGCCTCATCACTCATATGAATACCCCTCCTGCTCCCAGCACTCAGGCATTTCCCCACCAGCCAGCCTCTCTCACACCTGCTCCTACTATTCCTCCACTCAGAACACTCTCAAGTGGCGCTATAGAAACATGGGCAAAAGGTCTGGACTACCACATTCCTACTAGAGTGCCTAAAATGAGGGGGAAAAACAACTGACAGTACCAAGCACCGGCAAGCTGTAGAGTGGCAGGAAGTCTCTGCTAGTGGGAAAGGTGCAGCCACCTTAGAGAACTGTTGGACAGTTTCTTATAAAGTTAACCATGTGTTTATTATATCACTTAGCAGTCCCCACTCCTGGGCATTACCCTAGAGAAACAAAGACTTAGGTTTATGCAAACGTTTGTATGTGGTTGTTACAGAAACTTTATACATGATGGCCCCAAGCTGTAAACAAGCCAAATGACCTTCAGTTGGAAACTGTGGCCCATCCACACAACGAAACACTACTCAGCAAGGAATGAACTGCAAAACAAAATGAATGGCTGCCAAAAGCATTAGAAGCCTGTTTGAAAAGGTCACAATCTGTATGATTCCATTTACGTGACATTCTGGAAAGGGCCAAGCTATAGGAACAGAAAACAGATCAGTTTTATGTGGTGGGCCAGGGCCTGGTGGAGGGAGAGAGATAAGGAATTTTGAAGGATAATGGAAATGTTCTACATCTTGATTGTGGTGGTGGTTACATGACTGAAAGCATTTGTCAAAACTCATAGAACTATACACTAAAGATAAGTTTTATTATATATGTTATACCTCATTAAAGTTGACTTTAAAAGAAGTCAGTGGGAAATCATTTGATGTGGAGGAGTTTGCTTTATACTTAACTATGCTTCTTCAGTAAACACCTATCTCTTCTGCAAAGTTTATATGTTTGAAGATTATGAACTTAGTCTATTCAGGGTCAATTTTTATTATGAAATTAAAATACAATGTTCCTAGAGCAAAGAGAGTCATTTGCTTTTTTTTTTTTTTTCTCTTTCAAGACAGAGTCTTGCTCTGTCGCCCTGGCTAGAGTGCAGTGGCGTCATCATAGCTCACAGCAACCTCAAACTCCTGAGCTCAAGTGATCCTCCTGCCTCAGCCTCCCGAGCAGCTGAGACTATGGGTGTGCACTACCACACCTGGCTAATTTTTTCTGTTTTTAGTAGAGACAGAGTCTCACTCTTGCTCAGGCTGGTCTCAGATTCCTGAGTTCAAGCAATCTTCCCGCCTCGGCCAAGAGTCATTTACTTTTAAAGCACAAAATAAAGCAGAAATCAACATTTCTTACCAATGAGCTCCAGACTTGTTATCTCTGGAGCTGTCAGCGGTGGTATCTGGGTGAGGATGACGTTGATGCAGCTAATGGTCCTATAGGACAGAGAGCAGCCACTTGGCAGGCGAAGTGTGCACCTGGGGGGAGCAGGAACTGGGAATGGAGAGGGCGCTCGAAACACATCTCCTCTTAGAGGGTCCACCTCCTCATCCTCCTCTCCTTCCTCCTTGTCTTCCTCTTCTTCCTTCTCATCCTCCTCTTCCTCCTCCCTTCCTTTGTGTCGTCGTTGATACGCCAGCCTCTCCTCCTCTCCAGGCCTTTGCCTTCTCTTTCCTCCTTGGCTATGCCCTTCATTGTGAAGTCTCCCCCGATCTCTAGGTCCAGGGGAATCTTTCTTTTGCTCTGTATCTTCTTTAATTTCTTCTTCATCCTCCTCAGATTGAAGTGCTTCTTTTCTTAATACTTGGTCCATTTCCACCTGAGGATGTGGCAGCTGCTCATGAAGTAAATTGGTAGGTTCTCTTTGTTCTGAAGAATCACCAGAAAATTCAGTTCTGTCATTTAATGTTATACCACTGAGTAGAGAATAGGAGACTAATGACCACACAGAAGGTAGCAGAGGCAAGTCGATATTAATAAAAGGAAAAATCAATGAAAATGAGGTTAGTAAATATTATTCCCTCCAAGTATTTAAGTGCAATTTAAAGATGAAATGCATCTTTACATTTTTGCTTATAAAGATATGGTTTGTTCATTTGTTTGTTTGTTCAATTTGTTTGTTTATAGAGACAGGGTCTCACTCTATTGTCCAGGCTGCAGGGCAGTGGCTCATTCATAGCTCACAGTAACCTTGAACTCCTGGGCTCAACTGTCCTCCCACCTCAGCCTCCTGAGTAGCTGGGATTACAGGCATGAGCCACCATGCCTGTCCTCAAAAGTTTTGATAGTAACTTTATTTCTATTTTGTAAGATCTGTTTTAGACAATTTCTTTTTGCCTATGGGTCTTAATACTAATTTTTGTGTTAAATAACTGTATACTTATTTTTGCTAAAATATCATGCTACCTGGTGACTAAAGAGGGAATAATATTGCCATATGATGCAAAATGGTAAGCAATCCTGTTGTGAGATTGTGATGTAATCAGATGTGATACCTTTATAATAGATACTGTTCTATCTTATAATAGATACTGTTAATTGGAGCTATTGATAATGTAAGTTTATAAACTGTCATCAGACATAAGAAAAAGTATAACAGATGTATATTTTACTTGCTAATTGTAGTGAAACCGCCTTTTGTTTATAAATTTCAGATTCACCCTCTGAGTAAAGAGTTCTAAGGAGAAGTAAGTTCATATGCATAGATTTTCTGCCATCAAAATTCATAAAGTTATTTAATCATACCTCTACTTTCATTTAATACTATATATAACTATCCCCCAAAAAGAACTCAGAAAATATAATTATTTGAAGAAATTCCTTGAGGTATCAGTTCAGTATATATTATAAAGTCTGTGGGTTATTTTTTTCACATCTCCAATAAAGCATGCAGAAGGAGAATAGGAAAAAAATTAGTAGAAGAAAACTAAAGCTATCATATTGAAACATTTAAAATCCTTCCTGTATTTCCCAGTTTATTGTTCTAAAATAACTACAACATTTCAAGAATATTCCAAGTCATTTGAAAAATGAGAATTTCTAAATCTTGCCTTATAAACCTTATATTTCACTCCAAGAAATCAGTTTCATTAAACACGTTTATTTTCTAACATTTTTTAATAAGCATAATACTTTAGTAGAATAATTGGCAGTGTAAAGCAAAATACAATTTCTAAATATTTTACATTTTTTCCTGGCAGGAGACTTGTAGACACCTACCCTGTGATCATCTATGTGCATGGGAGCATTCTACCTTGGTTGTAGACAAGAGAAAATGTCCCTTTCCCTTCCTACCAAATTATTTTAACAAGTATTCATTTGTTTATTTTCTTAAAGAAATGGTTAGGCTTTTCTTGGAAGAGACCCAGGCCTCTTTCCCAAGGGTCCTCCATTCAGTCAGATATGAGCCTCATTGGAAAAGGGGTCGGTGAGCAGCCAACAAAACCCATGCTTTGACCGCCTGCGCACAGAAGGGCCACAGGAGAAAATCATGCTCCAGGCCAGGCTCCTGTATTTCCCTGGGATTACCCAAGCAAGGGTAGGTTACCCAGCACAGGTAGGTTCCTGTGCTGCCTTTGAGTGGTTGTGAACAGCTAGGAGGGTTAGGGTTTTGTTTTCTCTAGATGCAAGTCACTCCTCCTTTGTTTACCCTGACTTTGAGATGATAACTGTACCCATGTTGAGTTGGATTAAGTGAGATAATATATAGAGAGGCCAAAGTAGAGTCCTTATCTTATAAGAACTCAGAATCTGTTACTTGTAGAAATTCTATTACCATATCTCTAAAGCTGAGAGTCAAACATGGAATTTAATCTGGTCCAAGTTTACTCAGTCTGATAGACCTAGAACTATAAAGCCACCGTCTGTTATTTCTATCCCCTACCATATACTTTCCCAGATATTTTCTATGTTTATTAGCATTGTACCAATATTTTAAATACCTAGATGACTAGTTTATCATAATTTTAAGCTTAAATTAGTGACAAAATAAAAACAAATGGAAGTTAAAGATTATATCACACGTGATACTTTGTTTTAGCTAAATCTCTATACCAGTATCAGAGCAGACTGGGCAGCATTCTCCTTCTGGTATGACTGTTTGCGGGCATGTCTGGGGATGGCACATGGTTTCATCACAAAGCACTCTTCCATCTGAGCAGAGGCAGGTAGTGCAGGGCTCAGGAGACCATACAGCTTTGTTGTACATGGTTATGCCCTTTACCAAGCAGTGTCCCTTCTTTCCTAGAAGAAAACAATAATGCACATTTAAATTTCTCATGCGGTTACTAGTAACTATGAATGTAAGTGAATACACGTGATGTCAAACTGATATAACTACACCAGAATAGAATTCTATGTACATTCATACAGAGGGTAAAAATGCCTTATAGATGTAACCCTCTGAAATGCTCTTCACTGGTTCTCCTCTCAGTCCCCTCACTTAGGCTCTGTGAGTGACCTCTTCATGGTAACTTGTCCCTGAAGTGCACTTTCATTCTGTATCTATCAAGATAGGCTAAGTTATACAACAGCAACAAACAACTCCCAAGTGTCAGTTATTTTTCATTTATGCTATGTGTCTAATGTGGGTACACAGGGGCTCAGCTCATTATAGTCACTCACACTTCACCTACAAGCAGGGTGTCCTGACTGCCATAGCAGTGGGAACACAAGATTGCAAATCACACATGTACTCTAAAAGTGTCTAATTATATTGGCCAAAGGGAATTGTATGGTTCCATCTAACTTTGGAAGGGTCCAGGCAGTGCGGTTCCATCACGTGCCCAGAGAGCTAAAACAGCACTAATGACCAGCACATAGCCCACCCTTGTTGATGTGCAGATGGGGAAAGGTAAAACCAGACAATGTGCTTCTGTGGCACGTCTCAATGAGACATTAAATGAGCTGTTACGCTACTGAAATATAATTCACATACCATAATATTCACTCTTTTCAAGTGCACAATGCAGTGGTTTTTAACATTTCTCTATAGATAGGGTTGTAGATTTTTAAATAAGTATATCAGCTGAGCAGGCAACTAGAAAGCCAAGGAGTTGGGACTTGAGTATGTGTGTGGGGTGGGGGCGGAGAAAGCCAAGGATAATATTAGAAGGGATGTTTTCCTTCCAACCCTGGTGTTATTCCAGATACTTCTCCTCCATCTGAGCCACTGTCCTCAAATTCCATCCCCAAATGAGCCTCTCACATTGGTCCTTTCCTTTCCCCCATCACTAACTCAGCTCAATTCAGGCCCTACACATCTCTCATTTGGATACTTGCAATAGACTAATCCCACCCACCCAATTCTTCCTCTGAAAAAAAAATAAGTTTTTTCCTGGTTATAAAAACACTATACCATATCAAAATTTCAATGGCCTTTTTTGCAGAAATGGAAAAGTTGATCTTCAAATTCATATGGAAATACAAAGGATCCCAAATAGCCAAAACAATCCTCAGGGGGGAAAAAAAAGTTGGATATACTTCCAGATTTCAAAAACCTACAAAAAGCTTATTGCAAAGCTACAGTAATCAGCTTATGCCAGTGTGATGCTGTAATAAGGATACACATATAGACCAATGGAATACTGAAAGTCAGTCATACATCTATGGCCAACTGATTTTCAAGAAGGGTGGCAAGCGGCCGGACGTGGTGGCTCACGCCTATAATCCTAGCACTCTGGGAGGCCAAGGCAGGTGGATTGCTCAAGGTCAGGAGTTCAAAACTAGCCTGAGCCAGAGTGAGACCCCATCTCTAAAAATAGAAACAAATTAATTGGCCAACTAAAAATATATAGAAAAAATTAGCTGGGCATTAGTGGTGCATGCCTGTAGTCCCAGCTACTCGGGAGGCTGAGGCAGAAGGATTGCTTGAGCCCAGGAGTTTGAGGTTGCTGTGAGCTAGGCTGACACACTCTGGCCTGGGCAACAGAGTGAAACTCTTTCAAAAAGAAAAAAGTGACAAGACCATTCAATGGGAGGAAGAACAGTCTCTTCAAATGATGCTAGGACAACTGGATATCCATATGCAAATCAATGAAGTTGAACCCCTACCTTACACAAAATGCAGAAATTAACTCAAAGTGGATCAAGGACCTAAATATAAGAGCTAAGACCAAAAAACTCAGAAAAAGGGGCAGATCTTCACGACCTTGTATTTGGCAACAGAGTCTTAGATATGATACCAAAAGCACAAACAACAGAAGAAAAAGATAAATTGGACTTCATTAAAAGTAAAAATTTTGTACATCAAAGGACATTGTCAAGAAAGTGAAAGTATAGCATACACAGTGGGAGAAAATATTTGCAAGTCATATATCTGATAAGAGTATAATATCCAGAATGTGAGTAAACACCTCTTACAACTCAACAACAGAAAGACAACCCAATTAAAAATAGGCAAAGGACTTGAATAGACATTTCTCCAAAGAAGATACACAAATGGACAACACATAAAAAGATGCTCAACATCATCAGTTATTAGGGAAGTGCAAATCAAAAGCACAATGAGATATCATTTCATACTCATAAGAATGGCTATAATGAAAAATAATTAAATAACATGTTGGCAAGAATGTGGAGAAACTGGGATCCGCCTACATTAGTGGTGGGTATATAAAACAGGGTAGCTGCTTTGAAAACATTTGTCTTTTCATCAATTAATTAAATATATAATTACCATATGGCCTAGCAGTTCCAATCCTAGGTATATACCCCAAAGAATTGAAAACAGGTGTTGAAATAAAGCTTGTACATGAATGTCCATAGCTGTGCTACTTACAATAGCCAAAAGATAGAAACAACCCAAATGACCATGAACTGATGTATGGATAAACAAATGTGGCATATCCATACAATATAATATTATTCAGCCATAGAAAAGAATGAAGTTCTGATACAAGCTAAACATGGATGAACCTTGAAAACACTATGCTAAGTGAAGAAGTCAGATACACAAGGCCACATATTATGTGATTCCATTTATATGAAATTTCCAGAATAGGTAAATTCATAGAGACAGAGCTGATGAATGGTTGCCAGGGGCTGATGGTAGGGATGAATGAGGAGTTTATGTACAGGGCTTCCTTTTGGGGTGATGATAATGTTCAAAAACTAAATAGTGGTGATATTTATATAGTATTGTGAATGTACTAAATTCCTCTGAATTATATACTTTAAAATAGTTGGCCAGGCGCGGTGGCTCATGCCTGTAATCCTAGCACTCTGGGAGGCCGAGGCGGGAGGATCACTCAAGGTCAGGAGTTCAAAACCAGCCTGAGCAAGAGCGAGACCCTGTCTCTACTAAAAATAGAAATAAATTAATTGGCCAACTAAAAATATATAGAAAAAATTAGCCGGGCATGGTGGCATGTGCCTATAGTCCCAGCTACTCGGGAGGCTGAGGCAGGAGGATCGCTGTAGCCCAGGAGTTTGAGGTTGCTGTGAGCTAGGCTGACGCCATGGCACTCTAGCCAGGGCAACAGAGTGAGACTCTGTCTCAAAAAATAAATAAATAAATAATGAAATAAAGTAGTTAAAACGATACATTTTATGGTATGTGTGGTAATACAATTAAAAAGACGTACCTTAGACCTCAAAAAAACATTTTTGGACAATTTAGAAATATTTAATATACATCTTCTATAATTTTTTTATACATACCACCCTATAGTACATATTTAAAATTTTTTTTAAATAGGTTTGAGATCATATTATGCATCCTACTTTTTGGCCCTGTATTTCCATTAGTATAGCTTAGATATCTTTCCACTTAACAAGGGATATTGATCTTATCTTTCTTTAGTAGTTATGAGTACACTATTATTACAGTATTTTTTATTTGATTTTTCAGCCTTTCTTTTCTGACTCATGTTGTAAATGTGGCCTAAATTGCCTATTTTCATGATAGTTATATGTATGTTATTTCTATTAACTTCATGGAAATAATAATGTGGAAACATATAGCTTTATTGAGACAATATATGAATATTAGCCACAGAAAATTATATAGTGATATTTTCTTTTAAGTTTTATTTAATGGTAACATACCTATAATATAATTACTTTTTTCTCCCAAACTTGAGAAAATGTGGACCATTAAATACTGTTTTTAAAAATGCCTAGTTGAAATCTTTGGCAGAATTTTCAGTCTTCTAAACCTTTAAAAAGTCAGTGGTTTAGTCTGTGTAAAATAAATTCAGAGGCTTTAATAACTACATTTGTGTTTGAAAAATTTTGGTTGAAAATATTTAATAGCTATGAGTGTGTTCATAGATTCATCTGAATAATTTATTTCTATATTGTAGGTGATCTATTGTTATAAATGAAAAGACAGTTTACAAATTTGTATATTATCTATATTATGATTATAATTAACATATGTGTATAATAAACATATTGGAAAGAAATAAACCAAAATGTTAACTATGATTTTATATGTATGGTGATAGGGGCCAGGCGTGGTGGCTCACACCTGTAATTCTAGCCCGCTGAGAGGCTGAGGCAGGAGGATCACTTGGGGTCAGGAGTTCAAGACCAGCTTGAGCAAGAGTGAGACCCCATCTCTATAAAAATTAGAAAAATTAGCGAGGTGTCATGGCATGCACCTGTGGTCCCAGCTGTTCAGGAGGCTGAGGCAAGAGGATGGCCTGAGCACAGGAGTTTGAGGTTGCAGTGAGCCATGATAACACCACTGTACTCTAGCCAGGGCAACAGAACAAGACTGTCTCAAAAAAAAAAACAAAGTATAGTGATAGGATAAGTAATTTTTCTTTTTTCCAATAATTTTGTATTATAAGTATGTTCCTTAAATTATTTTTAACATTATTTAAAAATTTATTTTTGTAGATGAAAACAAAAAGTAATATAGCTTAGATTTTTCTTTCAAAAATTATCTTCATGGAGGTTCTCTTTCTCCCTCTCCCCTCCCCCTATCTCTTTCTCTTCTCTCTCACATCTTTCTCTCTCTCTCTGTCTCACCCCTTACACCCCTTCTCCCTTCCTCCCTCCTTCCCTCCCTCATACTGTTCTCTTACCTGGTAACACATTATAGCTTGATTCTTCTCCAGGAAAATTTAAAAAAGATTCAAACTTTTCCTCCACGCCATAATCAAAGTTAACAATGGGAACTCTTGCTACTGGTGTCACAATTGTCTGGGGAATTCCAAGCTGTCTGTTTGATCTATGCTTGGATGAGGTTGAACTTTTCCTCAATCTTCTGTGATATATCTTCCTCCTTTGCTTCCCAGAAGCTTCTTCATTTTGCCCAAAGTCAATTTGAAAAATGATAAGCAGAACACAACAAAACAAAGCTGCAAACTTCATCTTTGACTTTTCACAAGCCAATTTCTAGAACAAAACAAAATTTTAAAGTTAGTGGCGACTAAATTTTTACTTCTGAAAATTGGTTTATAATTTTGTATGTCTCAGTGGGCAAGTCTTTGAGAAATAACACTTATATGATATATGGGCTATATGCTGTAGTATTATTGCCAAATCAGAATTTGAAATTCTTGTATCAGAATCAAAGAACTGAGGTGGGGAAGGGGCGTGAATAAAAAAAAAAAAAGAATCAAAGAACTTTTCATATTTTATCTTCATCTCTAGACCAGGCATGAGCAAACTTTTTCTCTTTTTAGAGACTGGGTCTTGCTCTGTTGCCCAGGCTGAGTACAATGGCTCCATCATAGCTCACTGCAGCCTTGAACTCCTGGGCTCAAGGAATCTTCCTGCCTCAACCTCCCGAGTAGCTAGGACTATAGTCATGAGCCACCACACCTGGCTATATTTTTTCTTTTTGTACAGACCAGGTCTCACTATGATGCCCAGACTGATCTTGAACTCCTGGCCTCAAACGATCCTCCCATCTCAGCCTCCCAAAGTGCTGGGATTATAGGTGTGAGCCACCACTCCCAGCCAAACTTTTTATATATTGGGCCAGATAGTAAAACTTGGAGGCTTTATAGGTTATGCATTCTTTGTCATAATTATTTAGTTCTACCATTGCAGAACAAAAATGACCATAGATAATATGTAAACAAATGAGTGTGGCCGTGTTCCATTAAAACTCATTACAAAAAAAGGCAGTCGGTTGGACTTGGCCCTGGGCCATAGTTAGCTAACCCCTCTATGGACCCCACTGTTCTATAGGTTTTCAACAATTCTTAGGAGATGTCTTTCCACCTGTCTGCCAAGGCATTCTGTGACTAACATCATCCACAACCCATTTTCCCAACCCTTCCCAGAGATAGCTCCATATGTGTTATTGCCCCTGAAGAAATTCCATTAGGACAAGATGTAGAGATGGAAGACAGTGATACTGATGGTCCTGACCCTATGTAGACTTAGGCTGATGTGTGTGTTGTGTTGTAGTCTTTAGCCAAAAAGTTTGAAAAGTAAAAATAAAAAAATAATTAATAGAAAAAATCTTATAGAATTAAGATATGAAGAAAGAAAATATTTTTTGTGCAGCTGAACAATGTGTTTGTGTTTTGAGAAAAGCTTTATTACAAAAGAGTCAAAAAGTTAAAAAAAAATTTAGAAGTTTGTGAAGTGAAAAACTTACCATAAGCTAAGTTAATTTATTATGGAAGAAAGAAAAAAATTTTTTTATAAATTTAGTGTAGCCTAAGTGTATAGTGTTTATAGAATATACAGTAGTATACAGTAATGTCCTAGGCCTTCCCATTCACTCAGCACTGACTCACTCACCCAGAGCAACTTCCAATTCTGCAAGCTCCATTCATGATAAATGACCTATACATATGTACGATTTTTTGTCTTTTATACAGTATTCTTACTGTACCTTTTCTGTATTTAGATATGTTTAAATATACAAAAACTTATCAGTATGTTATAATTGCTTATAGTATTCAGTACAATAACATGCTGTGTGAGTTTGTAGCCTAGGAGCAACAAGTTATACCAGAAAGCCTAGGTGTAGTGGGCTAGGCTAGGTAGTAGGCTATACCATCTAGGTTTGTGTAAGTACACTGTGTGATGTTCACATGATGAAATTGCCTAACAACGCATTTCTCAAAATGTATCCCCATACTTTAGAGACACGTGGCTATAATCAGTTGATGTCCAGGTGCTACTATCTTAGAGGTCTGCTTCATAACCTAAGGGAAACTGTGGGAAATTTCAAGGGCATCTAAATGGAAAACCATGTGCTGGGGCTAATGCGTGCATTCCTCAAGCCACAGTGTCTACCACCCAAATGTTTAGGAAATGCAGACTGATCAATTTTAAGTCTAGCCAAATACTGTAATCGTCTCTCAGTAGAAAACTATAATGATTGTAGCAAACACAGGGTTGCTACCCTGGGTCCTTGGCCTAGATACAGATGTCAGTAACTGACCTATTTTTAATATTCTGCTGTATACTCCAACACTTGTGACCTATGGCAAAGGAGAAAAAAAAATATTCTGGCATATGATATATCACCTGAAGGTCAAGAATATGGGCACTGTTTTGTCAAGGTTGCCATCCCTGCATTGCCATAACAACATTCCTGCCGGTTGGACAACTAGTAACCAGAGCAGCTCCATGAAGGCAAGTCTTGGAGCTATGAAGTTACATCATGGTCACTTCCTAGAGAACTTGTCAGCCAGTTGTACCAGTATTGTGACAAAACTTAACAAATCTAACTTCACTTCTAGCCAACATGGAGTAACAGGGACCAGATATACCTTCCTACTTGAAAGAACTTAAAAATAAGACAAAATATATGAAACGTTTTCCAAACATTAAACATAGAGCAGATCAGGACAGTGATCCCTGAGAGGAAGGCACGTCAAAATTGCTGACAGCCCTATGATTGACCTGCTTACTTCCTAGAGGGAATTTCCAAGCACAGGAAGGGAACCCAGGCAGAGCCCAGTAGTCTCCCTGAGTTGAAAAGAAAGAGCTGAGAATCTGAGGACACCAAAGAGAATAGTGTTCGCAGGACAGAGTGTGGAGAGGTGAGAGCTAGCCCAGAGAAAGCCTTTCAGGGATCTCAATTCTTCAGTTGAGTACTGAATAGCACATGTGTATGAATAAACTACTCAAGACCAGGGAAAGAACTACCCTAAAGGATAAAGGGAAAAATCCCTGGAGCTTAAAAAACCAGGAAAAGTTTGTGTTCCACTAGTCAGAGTGGAAAACCTTGTATGAAAACGGGCATCTGGTAGAGTCCTCAGAAAGGCATTTCTTCAGTAGAGGAAAATAATTAGCCATAGGCTAAAGTCTGCTCTGATCCCATTTAACAAACCTTAAAAGCAAGCATTTCTAAAAGAATCAAACAATAACTTAACCATGAGAGCACCCAACAAGTGTTTTGGAATTCATTGTAAATTTACCAGGCACACAAATAAACAGGAAAAGTTGACCCATGATGATGAGAAAAATCAATCTATTGAAACCAATCCAGAAATTACATTGCTGATATAATTATTAAGTAAGTCTTTAAAAGTTACTATACCTATATTCCATATGTTCAAGAGGTAGAGGAAAGATTAACCATGCTAAATGGAAACATGGAAGATATTTTTAAAAATCCAAACCAAACTTTTTTTTTTTTCAAGACAGAGTCTTACTCTGTCACCCCAGCTAGAGTACAGTGGCATCATCACAGCTCACTGCAACCTCAAACTCCTAGGCCCAAGCAATTCTCCTGCCACAGCTTCCCAAGTAGCTGGGTCTACAGGCAAGCACCACTCTGCCCGGCTAATTTTTTCTATTTTTTGTAGAGATGGAGTCTTGCTCTTTCTCAGGCTGGTCTCAAACTCCTAGCCTCAAGCAATCCTCCCATCTCAGCTTCCCAGAGTGCTAGGATTACAGATGTGAGCCCTAAACCCACCCTCCAACTTTTAAAGATGAAAACTAGAATGTGAGAGAGGGTAAATATATACTACAAGGAATGAATAGCACATTAGACACTGCAAAAAAAAAATCAGTGAACTTGTTTTCAAGAGCTACAAGAAGAAATAGACAAATCCACAGTTACCATCCACAATTTCAACACTCTTGTCTCAAATATTAATTTTAAAAATAGTAGACAGATTGCAAATTAAAATGAGATACTACTACACATCTATTAAAATGTGTAAAATCCAAAACACAACATCCAGCTCTGGTCAGCATGTAGAGCAGTAGAAACTCTCATTCAGTGTTTGTGGGAGTGCAAAATAGTACAGTCACTTTGGAAGACAGTTTGGCAGTTTCTTACAAAACTAAACTTACTCTTGCCATACAATCCAGCAGTCTTGTGCCTTGGTATTTACCCAGATGAATTGAAAATCTATGTCTACACAAAAATCTGCATATAGATGTTTATAGGTGCTTTATTCATAATTACCAAAACTTGGAAGCAACCAAGATGTTCTTCAATAGGTGAATGGATAAATAAATTATGGTACATCCAGATAATGGAATATTATTCATCTCTAAAAAGAAATGAGGAATCAAGCCACAAAAAGACATAGAGAAGCCTCAAATGCATGATACTAAGTGAAAGAAATCTGAAACAGCTAAATATTGTACGATTCCAACTCTATGACATTCTGGAAATTACAAAACTATTCAGGCATTAAAAGATCAGTGGTTGCTAGGACTTGGGATGGGGAGAGTTGAATAGGTGGAGCACAGAGGATTTTTAGGGCAGTGAAACTATTCTGATACCCTACAGCCAGCCCTTTGTATCATGAGTTCTGCATCTGCAAATTTAACCAACCATGAGTTGAAAATGTACTCAGGCCTACTGTGGTTGCATCTGTACTAAACATATACAGACTTTTGTTTCTTTGTCATTATACCCAGTATAGTATGACAACTATTTGCATAGGCTTTACATTGTATTTGGTATAAGTAATCTAGAGATGATTTAAAGTATACAGGAGCACATGCGTAGGTTATATGCAGATACTACATCATTTTACATAAGGGACTTGAGCATCCTCAGATTTTGGTATCCTTGAGGAGGGGTCCTGGAACCAATCCTCCATAGATACCAAGGGACTATTGTACTATAAAGATGGATACATGTCATTAAACATTTGTCAAATCTCATATAATATACAATACCAAGAGTGAAACCTCATGTAAACTATGGACTTTGGGTGATAATGATATGTCAGTATAGGTTCGTCAGTGATGTGATGTGTTGATTGTCATGGAAAGGGTATATGGGAGTTCTATACTTTCCACTCAGTTTTGCTGTTAACCTAAAACTGCTCTAAAAAATAAAGTCTATTTTAAAAATTGTAGGCAGAATATCAATAAGGATTTAGAAGATTTTAACCTATCACCCTATTCTAATTGTCCTAATAATTTGTCTATTTGTCCTGATAATTATAGGTATGTACAAATTTAGAATTGTTATATCTTTCTGGTGCTTTCATTATTAGGTAGATAATTTCAGTGTCTCTAGAAGTGCTTTTGCCATAAGATCCACTTTGTCTAATATTAACATAGGTGCTTTCTTTTGGTTAATGTCTGCTTGATATATTTTTTGCATCACTTTACTATCAATCTTTCTTTCTTTCAATATTTTCAATATACTTTCTATTGGTAGCATATCGTGGGTTTTTTAATACAGTCTGACAGTCTTTGTCCTTTAATTGGTACATTTAGTCTATTCATATTTAATGTAATACTTGATATGATTAAGCCTACTTTCTATTTGCTTTTTATCTGTCCTACCTTTTTTATTTGTTCTGTTTCTTTTTCTGTTTTATTTTTTAATTGTGAACAATGTTATGCAATTTAATTTGTCAATTTAGATGAAAAGAACTCATTTCTAGAAAGATACAAATTAATACTGACACAAAAATAAATAGAAAATCAAATAAGATTTTGCTCCTCTATTTCCTGTTTTCTTTTTTTTAATTGATTGCTCAGTTTTTATTATTTCCTTAGTAATTATTTACCATTCTGTTCTTTGTAGAGATTACTACATACATCCCTGACTTATCAAAGTCTAATATAAATTAGTATCTTTACCTCTTCCTGAGTAACACATGAACCAGGATGAACTTTCCAGTTATCCCATTGCAGCACATATTCTCTTTTTCTCATTTATTTTAATTCTCTATGTATTTTAAACCCTCAAAGGATTGATATCATCATTTTGTCAAAGTTCATGTAGACGAGGCTTTTTTAACCTCGGCACTGTTAACATTTTGAGCTAGATAATTCTTTTTTGTAGAGAGCCGGCCTGTGTATTAGAGGATATTTAACAGCATCCCTGCCTTCTAACAACTAGATGCCAATAGCACCTTCCCCCCCAGTTGTGACAACCAAAAATGTTTCTAAATGTTACCAAATGTAACATACCCCTCAGTTGAGAACCACTTATTTAGATTTACCTAAACATTTATCCTTTTTGTTTTTCTCAGTTCCTTCTTCTATCAGGATTATTTTCTTTCTGATTGAAGAACACTTTTTAATAATTGCTTTTATGCAGGTCTGTTGATAATTAATTCTTTTTTGTTTATCTGAAAATGTTTATATATGACTTTCATTCTGAAAGGATATATTTGCTGGTATAGAATTCTAGGTTGACAAATGTTTTCTTTCAGCATTTTAAAAATATGATTTCTTTTCTCTTTTCTTTTTCTTTTTCTTTTTTTATTTTCTTAGAGACAAGGTCTTGCTAAGTTTCCCAGGCTAGTCTCAAACTCCTGGCCTCAAGCAATCCTCCCACTTCAGCCTCACAAGTAGCTGGGACTACAGGCATATCGTACCACACCCAGCTGAGTTGTTTTTTACTTTTTAGAGATGGGGTCTCACTGTGTTGTCCAGGCTGATCTTGAACTCCTGGCCTTGGGCAACCCTTCTGCCTCAGTCTCCTGAGTAGCTGGGACTACAGGTATAAGCCACCATGCCTAGCTTGAAGATACAATTTCTGTGTCTTCTTTTTTCCATTGATTCTATTAAGAAGTGATCTCTCAATCTAATTATTTCTTCTTTAAAATTAACTTTTTTCCTGGCTGCTTTTAAGATGTTCTCATTGCCTTGGGTTTTGGCTATTTTTCTGTGGTGTATAAAAGTATAATTTTCTTGTTTTTATTCTGTCTGGGATTCATAGCACTTCTTGAATTTATAGGCCCGATATTGTTCATAAAATTTGGAAACTTAATAGCCCTAATCTCTTCAAATAGTACTTCACCTTTCCCTCTCCTCTTTCTTTCTAGAACTACAGTTGCATGCATAGTAGCCTCCTCATTGTGTCTTTCTTTCCCATACAAACTCTCTTTACTCAGTTTTTCCCACGCCTATTCATGGCTACATTTCCCTCTTTAAATTCATTCCCATCTTCTCTTCATCTGCGAAGGACTTCTCATAGTTTCTGTCCCACCAGGAGTTCCCCTTTTTATTTCCTAGTGCAGGTATATATTCATGTATTTATTTGTTTGTGATATATCTTCTATTATTTCTAGGGATTCGGTAAGAGGAGAAGAGGGTACAATGTCTGCTCAGTTTGCCCTCTTGAATCTTAGTAGTCCTTTTTATAACTTCATCTGCCAGAATCATCCTCCTCTAGTCAGGTTTCACTTGTTTCATGTTCCAACTTGCCACCTCGTCACCTTAGCTGAACAAATGGCAGCCTCTAAGATATCTTCATGTCAGCTGACCTCAACATACAGATGTTTTTTCAGTATATATGTACATTAATTACTGTAGTCATTTTAAAACTATTCCTGTAGGTCATTGAAATGTATATCTGAAAAACTTTTTGTAATCTATTTTAGTTTTAGAAAAACTAACATACAGAATATAAAGAAGGAGCAAATACATTAGCTGATTGGCACCTGAAATCATGAAATAAATTCAGAGAGCAATGTATAGTATGTTGGAAAGGAATAGCAACAGCAGTAGGGGAAAGCAATATGAAAAACCGAACTGGAAGACAGGATAGAACTGGAATTTGCTGAGTGGCAGGGCAGGTGGCTTCTGACGGACATCATAAATGCTCTGTATTGCATAAAGTGTATACATTGAAATTTTCTTGCTTTGGCGATCATATGTGCAGACCCTCCATCCTGTTGTGAGGAGTAAGGCTCTGGATCTGAGGGCTCTGGAGTTAAACACTCATGAGGGTCTTAGACATCCTACTGTCCCTGGGCCCTCGATAAGCACTCACTTATGGAGGGGGCATTGCCTGAGTGAGTGCTTAGAAAAGAACATGCCAACTGTGGCCAGGCCGAGCACACCTCTCCCTCCCAGTATCCTCATCCTGGAAACCACCTCTCTTAGCCTGTCTTTTTCCCTACCAAATTGACCCAGATATCCAGACATCTAAATAAATATGTACAGAAATAAATTTACAGAGCTATCTTAATTTTGACAAAAATCAGTATCTAAATTGTCTCATTGAAATGTTTAAATAAATTTTATGAAATGGCCCCTCCATACTAATTTTATAATTGATGCTTAGGCCTTTGTTATTTTCAGTCATTTATGTAATTTTGCTTTGCATTTAATATTTGCTTTAGGCCGGGCGCGGTGGCTCACGCCTGTAATCCTAGCACTCTGGGAGGCCGAGGAGGGAGGATCGCTCAAGGTCAGGAGTTCAAGACCAGCCTGAGCAAGAGTGAGACCCCATCTCTACTAAAAATAGAAATAAATTAATTGGCCAACTAAAAATATATAGAAAAAATTAGCCGGGCGTGGTGGCGCATGCCTGTAGTCCCAGGTACCTGGGAGGCTGAGGCAGGAGGATCGCTTGAGCCCAGGAGTTTGAGGTTGCTGTGAGCTAGGCTGATGCCACAGCACTCTAGCCCGGGCAACAAAGTGAGACTTTGTCTCAAAAAAAAAAAAAAAATTTGCTTTAATAAACAACTTCATAATTGAGTGCATACGTTTCTAGAGGTAAATTTTCTGGTACTCTAGTCACAGTATCATTTTTATCAAGTGTATTTTTTCCTTCTGAAACTTATTGTGTTTATCCCAACATTAAGTATCATCTGAAAATGCTGATTAACTTATTTTCTCCATTTAAAGTTTTTCATCAGTTGTCTTAAGTCAACTTTAAAAATATTAATTTAGAATTTTAAACTTCACGAATCCATGAGATGTCTGTTATCACTTTTCACTTCATTTAACATGTTTAAAATGAAAAACATTTTTAATTTATCATTTATGTTCTTTTAGGACTTAAAAATTGAGAAAAAATAAAATTTTCATACCAATTTATACTTCTATTAAGCAAATAATTCTATCTAAACATATAAAAATAGTTTAATCTTAATGCTGTAAAGTTTTAAATACTTGGGAAGTACATCTTGAAAAACACAAGTAAACAAAATAATAGATACTTTGAACTTTTAAAATCTATTAGTAAAGAGCTAATTTACTGAAGGCTTAAACATATTTGTAACATAAAATACCCAAATATTAAAACCATTCCACATGCTTTAATAGAAACTTAAAATTTAAAACTTTTTTACCTGGAAATCTAAACTAAGTAGGCTTTGCTTGGTGTCATTTAAGTCTCCAGCTGAAAATGAAACAAAATCAGAGCTTTCGTTAAAAACAAAGAACAGAAGGGAAAGTTGAAAAATGCTAGCCGACTTCTTAGTAAAATCTAAAATAGCTGCCTCCCTTGGGGATAAATGCCTTCCAGTGCTTTGTGCAGAAAATCAGCCAAGAAAATAACCAGGGAAAATGGTTACCAAGGGAAATTTTTTTTTTAATCATAGAAAAAAGTGGAAAACAGGGGCGGGGAAGGGAAGTAGCATTTTGTAGCCTCGAAAGGCACAGTTGGAAGCACAAAAATGAGCTTGATTAAGAAATGTGTGGTTCTCATAGACTATTTGCTTTAAAAAAAATCTTCATGTTCATTGTTCATGCTAGCCAGTATGATATCATTTGAGCCTTATCAGACTATAGGAATGATACTCTTGTTCAACTAAAGGCTGTACGTATCTCGAGTTTCTTTTTAATCGAGTTAATGTTATTTAACTCTCTCATCTCTCTACTTGCCCACCCCAGTCTCCCCCAAAATATTGTTAAAACAAAAAGCAATTACATATTAATGTCACTGGAAATTATGTAACCTCTAAGTATAAAATAATAAAAAGCAATGTGCAAAGTAGCTGTGAGGCTCCTAATTATAATCTGTTACTCTGGCAATTAGTTGTCTACTTTGGCCTTATTTTCTTCATCTGGAAATGAGCAAGTTAGAGACAAGTCAGGATTCTAAGCCCAACCCTGCTACTTATGGGGAAACTTGAGTCAAGTTACTTACTGTTTCTGGCTAAAGTTCATTCTTCTGTAAAACTGGGATGATAATATGTACCTTTCAAATTTTTCTGAAAAGAAAAGTAATAACATACATATAAAAGGCCTAACTCAGTGCTAGACTAGGTAATTACTGAAGAATTATTTCAAATATTTTTATATCCTTATTTCAGAGGTCCAAATTATTTGACAGAGGAGCTAAATCTTTATTTAAATTACCTGGATAGACCAAACCAAGGTTTTGTAAAATGACCTGGATAGACTGAATCAAGACGAGGGACTGGATCAAGATTTGGGCCACCCAAATGCCTAAAATAATGAAAACTATATTTGTTTTAAAAATGTAAAACGTACTGAAAAGATAATAGAAGACAAGTAATGTTGAGAAATTCCTTAAAAATTAAAGGCAGACGGGGTCCTTCTGAAAGAAGATACTATAGCCCAAAACATATGGGAGAGGACAGCTCTGAAGGTGTTCCAGGTTTGAAAGTTAGAGATCCTGGGAACAGTAAGGTAGGTTCAAAAACTGCACTCAAAGTAGCAGGGAAGATGACCCCAATCCTGTTGATGTCTCCATAATTTGTTCTAAATATTAGACATTTGCCCCCATATTAGAACCCTTGTGCTCATCTACTTGGTCTAGAGCAGCTAGACAGTGAGGTGGGTGGCTGGTGGAGCAGAGAGCCCCCATATTCAGAATCCAAACTAGCTACTAATACAACCCAGCTGCAAGCACAAACTTGACAAGTTCCAGCCATATGTTCAGAGCTTTTAGTCTGTGTTTTAATCGTATATTCTTTTTTTATTATTATTTCAAGAAAATATGAAAGTACGAACATTTTGGTTACATTTTATATCTTTGCCTCTCCCTAGCAAGGGTTAGAGATATGCCCTTCCCCTCCACAATGCTCACCACATCCCTCAGATGTTGGTCTATCCCCCAAACCTTTGAATCCCTGGTGAACACCACCACCATTTGAGCACCATAGTGTTAATCAGTCAGTACCAATTTGATGGAGAGTACATGTGGAGCCCATTTTTCTGATCTTGTGTCACCTCACTTTGGATAATGGGCTTAAGCTTAATCCAGGATAATATAAGCACTGCTAGCTTGCTGTTGTTTCTTAGAATTGAGTAATATTCCATTGTAAACATATACCAAGTTTTAATAATTCACTCATGAATTGATGAGCACTTGGGTGGCTTCCATGTCCTTGCAATAGTGAATTGTGCTGCCATAAACATTCGGGTGCAGA
>VBSM01000112.1:508088-527491 GCA_008086735.1 Cheirogaleus medius | reverse complement strand
AAAAAAAAAATTGTGTAGACTATCCCATGTAAAGCCATTGCATCAAAAAGTTATTAATGTTTAATATAACTTTCATCAATCAACATGTATTTATCTTTACTTCCTGAAGAAAACATCTTTATATTGCTTTGCTATATAACCTAGTGCAAGCCTTGTACCTATTAATCTGTCAGTATTTATTGTTTTCTTTTAGTTTGATTCATTTACAAGATAGTTCTGTCTCATGAGAATTGTTCTTTAATTATATACAAGGTTCAAAGACCGTAGTGCCTTATTTCATTCTTAGCATTTCTTCTGAATATATACTTAAATTATAGAGTGGTGGGTTTTTTCCTTCTTTTTTTGGAGGGTAGTTTAAAACTATTAGTCCTAACATACTTAAAGTCCTCAGTCGCTAAGAGTTGTTTTGCTTTTAAATTGACTAATTTCTATCAGGTTTTAGTGAAACAAACAATATTTTCACTATGAAATCACCAGCATGCTAGCTGGAGGAGCTGGGCCATCATCTGTTTATAGTGGTATGCCATTCCGTGTCTGTAATTCAGAACAGCTAAAGTCAAGTCTGAATGTTTACATGCTGAAAATGGCTTACTTATGCCTGTGGAGGGGAGGGTTAGCAATGGCTTTGTACATAGCGGTAACTAAGCTTTCTGTCTATGATTTGATGGCTCTCCTCAGTTCAGTTTCTTGAACCATCTCAAGCCCTATGCAGGCATTGTGCTCTGTGTCAAATATGAATCAAAGACTATGAGTCAAACCGCTGTGATTAGTTCCATTTCCTCATATTTTCTCAGGAACCCAGCCTCACTTCACCACTACCTTCCCCCAGGCCCAGCCTGGCCCATTTCATGAGGCACCATTCAAATGATTCCCATCTGCAGCAATACAAATTCTTTCCACACAAGCCCCTGGCAGTGGCTCCCGGCATGTGTTGGCTTTGTTCCATTTACTCTTTGCTTCCCAAAGTCTGATGAGGGTTTCACCTAAGTACGGGTTTCACGCATTGTTGGCACAATGTAGGAGCTCAGTGTTTTCTTTTTTTCATTGTTTGTTTCTACCAATTAGTCATATTGTTCATTCAGCAGGCACTTATGTATGAGGAATTGCAGTAGTTGCTTCTGCTTTGGGCCAAGTGTCTGTCTGAAAGCTCCAGAGCTTTTATATTATGATAAAACATCTATAAAAAATTGCCCTATTTTTAATTTGTTTAAATTTATTTCTAGATGATTCTCCCATACTTCCTAGTTTTACTAAATCTCTTCTAATATTCTTTAGCTTTTTGTTTGTATGTTGTGCACATTCATGAAGTCAACAAATGTTTATCAAGTACCTACTATATACCTAGGCTGTGCTAACAGTTCAAAGTGAGTAGCATACGCTTACCAAATTAGATGTTACATAGTTGCATCAGTATTTAGTTGAAGCAACAAGTGTATATACCTACTGTAATCATAAGTGATTGCTATAATACATAAATTATGTGGGGACATATAAGAAGAAGTAGGGAGATTTCCTGAATAGAGGGCATTTGATTAGAATGACAAGAATTTTTACAGATGCTGGAAGGAAGACTATTCACTGGGACTGGGGTAAAGTTAGAAGCACAGGCTAGAAAGTAAGTTTAGGGAAATTTCACAGAGAACCTCGAGTTCTACATTTTAGAAACAAACTCACTTTCTACTTTTGAGGGGGATGGTAACATGAAATCACTCATGTTTTAGGAGGACAATTTTGAAGATTCATGAATGATAGAAAATCAAGAGTGTGACTCCATTTTTGATAATTGACTATCCATTCAGCAGTTGGTGGGAGTTTGGGTTGTATGAACTTGTTTGTCTATAACGAATGAAGCTGCTGTGAGCATTCATGTGCAAGTCTTTGTATAGACATGTTTTCATTTCTCTTGGTTAGATTCCTAGGAGTGGGATTGCTGGTTGTGTGGCAAGCTTGTGTTTACAGTTTAAGAAACTGCCAAACCAAGGTGATGTCACAGAAAATGGCAGAGTAGGGCACTCAAAGAATCAGTACCATCACTGAAACCACCATAAAATCTCAAAAATTGACAGAATAAACATTATTGGAACTCTGGAATCTAATCAGACACTTGAAACAACTGAGGGAGTGCTTAGTGAAGAAGATGCAGCTGATTTCCAGTGAAAAGTACTGTGATGTCTTCACTTGCCTATCATCTGTCATTCCCCAGAGAGACAGTGGCAGCTATGACAATAGTAGCCCATATTCTTGCGGCTTGCTGTTGCCAGAGAGTGAATACAAACCTTCTTAAAATATTATGGTTGTGTATTCTGATCTGTCTGGTGGTTCCTAAAGAGACCAGTACTGAAGCTGACCTGTGTCACTACCACCCCTTGGGCTGGAGTAGATTTCTGGAAAGTGGCAGCATTTGTAGAAAGATTTAAAGTTATATACTATGCATGCCTGCCAGGGGCAAGGGATGGAGGACAGAGCAAGCAGCAGATAGATCCAAAAACCCTGGAGAGAAGAGGCTGTGGGGGAAGTTTCTTGGGGGAATAAAGGGCTTAAAAAGGCCACTGCATATACCAGGGAAAACAGAGAATGCAACATGCATGCCCAGGACTGGATGCATGCTCAGGAAAGACCTGAGAGGAAGCTAGGCTTCCACCTCTGGTGGAGCAAGTAGGGAGTGAAAGCTAAGGCAGAGTTGTAGGCAGACTGCCTTAACATTGAAGGAGTGTCCACCTCAGAGCCAAACTTCAAAGACCAGGAGAGTAGAATTTTTTTTTCTTTCCCTTTGGGTTCCAGACATTTAAGGAAATATCTGTCAGGCCACTGGCTGATGGATGAGATAACAGAACAGAGACTTCAGTGACCACACACAAGCAGGAATACAGTCTTTGCAAAACTGATTTGGAAACGTTGCTAAATAGACAACTGCAGTCCTTAGCAATCAACAACAGCAAACCCTTAGAATAGAAGAGATTTTGATTCCCAGAGTCACCACATTCTAGTACTCAAAATGTCCAGTTTTCAACATCAAAAATACAGGGCACAGAAAGAAACAGAAAAGAATGGCCTATTCACGGGGAAAATAAATAAATATGCAGAAACCATCTTGGAGGAAGCCCAGACATTGAACTTACTACACAAAGACTTTAAATGAACTGTCTTAAATATGCTTAAAGAGCTAAAGGAAACCAGGAAGACAATATATGAACAAAATGAGAATATCAGTAAGGAAACAGAAATTATAAAAGGAGCCAAACAAAGTATGGTATTTGCATACAATGGAATATTATTCAGGCATAAAAAGAAATGAAGCACCTTGAAAATGGAATGATGAACCTTGAAAACTTTATGTTAAATTAAAGGAGCCAGACACAAAAGGTCACATATTATGTGATTCCATTTATTTATTTATTTATTTATAATTTTTTCATTTTGAGACAGAGTCTCACTCTGTTGCCCTGAGTAGAGTGCCATGGCATCACCCTAGCTCACAGCAACCTCCAACTCCTGGGCTCAAGCAATCCTACTGCCTCAGCCTCCCAAGTAGCTGGGACTACAGGCATGCACCACCATGCCCGGCTAATTTTTTCTATATATATTTTTAGTTGTCCAGCTAATTTCTTTCTATTTTTAGTAGAGACAGAGTCTCGCTCTTGCTCAGGCTGGTCTCGAACTCCTGAGCTCAAACGATCCACCTGCCTTAGCTTCCCAGAGTGCTAGGATTATAGGCGTGAGCCACCGCACCCGGCCTATCTGATTCCATTTATATGAAATATCCACAATAAATAAATCCATAGAAACAGAAATCAAATTGATGAGTGGTGCTTGCCAGGGGCCAGAGGAAGCAGGAATTTGGATTAACTGCTTAATGGGTACCACTTTTATTTTGGCATGACAGAAATGTTTTGGAAGTAGATATTGGTGGTGGTTGCACAACACTGAGAATGTACTAAATGTCTCCGAATCAATCACTTAAAAATGATTAATTTTATGTTTATGTGAATTTCACCTAAGTATAAAAATAAAAATTAAAAAAGAGAGAGAGCAGCTGTGTGTTTTAAAAAGTCACTGTACATCGTACCTTCTCCCTCTCCATCCCCCAATCCCCAGGATATGGGCTCGGGAAACCATTTTCTTGAGGAAAGAAGAATGTTACCTTGTCTCATGCTCTCAGTTGCTTTGTCCCAGTCCAGAAAGAGTCAAATGACAGGATTCTGTGTGAAAAGGTGGACTAGGTTAGGTTGAAAAAAGGATTGGGTAACCTTAGGAGAGGTTGTGTCTCTCCAGCCATGCTTTCCTGGAAGAAATTCCCATATTGGGCTCCAGCATTAGGAATATAGGAAGAGGAGAGATCGATAGTAAATCCCTGGTTTGAGGCTCTCATGAGAAGTGAATATATGTGGGTTATGAACAAATAAAATACCTGCATTAGTAAGAAATTTAAAGGAACAATTATAACTCTGCTTCATATGTGAATGTACCACTTCAGAATTTATAAAGGACATTAAAAAAAGAAAAAAAAGGAAACTACCAAACTGTTTTACAAAATGACTGTACCATTTCACATTCTTAGAATTACATTGACATTCTCATACATGTTGGCTCTGCCAATAGTGCTGTTCCGCTTTCTCCACGTTCTCACCAGCACTTATTGTTGTCTGTCCTTTTTAGTATAGTTATTCAAATGGATGTGAAGTGATTCTTTATGCTTTTAAGGAAGATTTCAAACTAAGCATCCTGTAGATCTATTTTTTATTTAGAACTATTTTATTTTGAGCTTTTTATGATAGTTCAAATTGTTGTCAAATGCCTTTCTAAACTACCTTATCTCACAAAGTCTAGTAATTTAAATTGAATATAAACATACATTCACGTTTCCTGACTCTTTATCAGTTTTTATCCAACCTTTAATTATGATATTTTTAATATGTTGAAAATAATGTATTTATCTGTAAACACAAACTACATATACAGTATCATCCCTACTCCCCCCCACCTCCCAAAAAAGGTCTGATTATTTCTTCTCGCTAAGAATGTGAGGGCTTTCTATTCTGGTGGAGCATGTTTCAGTTAAGCACCTTCTTCCCTGTAAGCTATAATTAGTTAAATGATTTCATAGACCCATAACATGTCAGCATAAGCCAGTCATTTGGGAGTATTTTATGAGAACATGATTATCCCATTCAGATACAAAATATGTAGAACATAAAAGACCCAAAGATATTTGCAAATGCTCTTGGAAGGCAAGGGCAGGCACTTGTTGAACAAATTCTCTAATGTTGTGTCAGTGGTGAGGCACATTTCAACAAAGGGCTTTCAGCTCCTTTAGTTCCGTTAACATAAATTAACTACTTGTTCTAAGATTTTTTTCAAACTCTAGTTTCTTCTCTGTGTATTTTCTTGCTTTATAAGACACCATAAAACACATCTGGTTAGTATTCAGTGCTTATGGCTCTTGTAAATAAAGAATCCTCTTTCTGTTACAAATGTGTAAATAAATGCAAAGTTTAAAGATGTTTGATTTGAAAAGTAGCATAGAATTTATATTTGTCTGAGGCTAAAATATAACTTTTAGGAAATTGGAATCTGTCCTTTGGCTGTTTTGTCTTTAAGAAAAAAAACGAGCAGCTTGACTGTCTTGGCCCACACACTCTGTTTCCATTTCCTGCTGTTGGCCAGGGCCGCATGATCACAGTTAAACAGTTGTTATGCAAGCCTCCAGGTCTGGGTGGGGGAGGCCTCGTCCCTGGCCGTCCCTTAAACACAACATCTCTCTATTTCCAACTAAATCTAAGAACTGTACAGTCCTTTTCTGTTTCTTTGGTCAGCCGTGGCTTCTGGAAATTCATATGTTTCTTCAAGTGTTATTTAAACTTACAAGTTAGTTGAATTATTAATAGAAGCAGATTTTGAAAGATAAGTAAAAAGCTCACAAACATTAAAATAAATGTCTACAACTAATATCTTCATGTAACAAAGATTTCTAAGCTGCAGCTTTTGGCCCATATTTTTCAAACGTGATACAACTAATTCTAGTTGAACAAAATCATGATGTGGACCACAATTTCAGGATAGAGAAGTATTAAGCAATTGAAGTTTTGAAGAAATGAGCCAAGAGGGTCATATGGAGTCAGAATCTCCATATTTTCAGATAATTAAGCGTTTCCATACACTGAAATACCAAGAGAATGGGAACACATGGAAAGCATTATTCAGAGCACACTGAAAAGTAATAAAAAAATCATTGTGCATAGATAAGACCTCCGGAGGAAAAAAAATACAAAGCATACTTATTGAAAGATATGCCCTTGCATGTCAATCCTGATCCAAGAAAAGACATACTGAGTGCACCCCAGGACAGCATTCCAGGTGCCACACATTAAGAAAGGCTTGCAGATTGCTAGTCTTAATCCAGACGACCATGGGAAATGCAATAGATGGCATGTTCTTTGTACCAAATCCTGGAGAATCTGCACATAATATTTCATGCATTTATAGTGACTGTCCTTTAAGATAAATAAGATGGAGCTAGAAAAGATCCAGAGACAAGAAGTCAAGTCACCAAGATGGTTACAGAGCTTCCTGATGAGAAAAAGAAAAAGCATTCTCTAACCTGGAACAGTAACAGCAAAGAAGAGGCATCTTGGCATTTATCACAACTTTTTTATGAAAAATTTAGTTTATTTGGTTTATTTACTTATTTATTATCTGTCTTTTCATGGGCCAGGGATACAGTCTTTATTGTTTAACCTTTTGTTGAAATATAGACATACAGAAAAGGGTATATATCATAAATATACAGTTTGATGATTTTTCACAAAAAATAGTACTTATAAAACCACCACCTGGATCAAGAAACAGCATGAGCAGCCCCTAGAAGCCCCTTTGCTCCCTTCCACTCATTCCCCTACCAAGGGCAAGCACTCTGCTGGCTTCTAACAGCAAGGGTCTGCCAGCCAGCTCCAGTAACCTGATGTGGATGGAATTGGGCTGTATGTGGCGTTCTGTGTTGCCGTTTTTTTGCTCCACATTGTGTTTGTGAGGTTCATCCGTGCTGTGTGCAACTTTGCATCATTCATCTCATTGGTGAATAGTATCCCATTGTGTGGATCCCACAAAGTATTCACCCATCATACCGTTCCTGGGTATTTCTTGGTTCTGGCATTATAAACAGTAATGCTATGAGCACGTCAACACATGTACAGCTTCGTTGGGTGGAATTGCTGAAACACAGGGTTTGCCAATGTTCGGCTTTGGTATGTTGCCAACAGTTTTCCAAAGTAACTGTGCCAGTTTACATTCTCACCAGCAGCGTATGGTTCCACTTGCTCACTCCTGTTTCAACACTGGGTTTGTCTATCACTTTTAGCCATTTGAATCTAAATGTCGTGACATTCCATTGTGGTTTCAGTTTGCATTTCCCTAATGCACAATGTTTATTTTGTTCATCGGTATATGCCAGCGTTTAATGTTGTGCCTGTGTTTTCTATTAGGGCTTTTTCAATACAAATGATAAAGAATGGGACAGAAACCCAACTTAAATTGGCTTAAACAAAAAAAGGAACGTCAGTGGCTCCTGTAGACAGTAGGAGGGCTGGAGTAGTTCAAACAATCAAAAGTTGCTGGCCCTTGGGATGGAGGCTTCTCTCTCCTGCTGTGAACCTCTCAGCAGCCCCCGCATCATCTCCCAGTGTCTACTTCTCAATCCCAGGCAGCACAAGGGCTGGCCAAGGGGGCCATGCACCATGTGTAAGGTGTGGTAGTGCTGTGTTGTGCTGAGCTGGGTCCTGGGAAACAGTGAGCAGGATTTTTTATCGGAAGAGGGGAGGTATCTCCTTTGCTCACTGGGCAAAGGAAAACAGGCCTCTGACAGTCCACCATGGCTTCACACACAGGAGAACTTCCATAAAATCGTTTTGAATGAATGAATGAGTCAATCCAAACTTACCATGTTGTGCAGGCCATGGATAGGGTGAACCTGAAATACTCATTCTAAGGGTTACTCAATCTAGGAAAATAAAGCCATTTTAGTAAAGCAAAGGATTTTCTTTCCTTCTGCCCTTATTTCCCCCTATTTAAGAGCTATTCTGTGTTGATATATAAATAGTTATAAGATCTGTTTTGCCCATTCATGGATGATCTGTAGAGAAATGAATAAATGAAAGAGCAGTGTTTACTGCTCTCCTGTTATCTGTTTTGAGTTTTAAGTCAAGCCCATAATAAGCTGGTTCCTTCCTCTTTATTGTTGCCTGGGCCAACAATAAAGATGAACAGTGATTAGTGCTTGGTGGAGCTGGATTATGTGGTCTGTGGCCAGACTATAAGGCGAGTGTTATTCTAGGACCCAAATAAAACTACACATTTTTTCTTAAGATTCTTTAAAGGGAGCTACTTATTAAAATAACCAAGCATAATACTAAAGGGAAAATGTGGAGAAGAAAGAATCCAGGTAAACTTTGCTACCTTTCTCACTAATCTCAAATATAATGTGGTATCCTGGATGGGAATCCTGGAAGAGAAAAGGGACATTAAGTAAAAACTAAGGAAATCTGAATAAAGTATGGACTTCAGTTATAATGATGATGCAGAAATATTGGTTCATTAATTGTAACAAATGTACCAAACTAAATGTTAATAATAGGGGAGACTAGGTGTGGGATATGTAGGGACTCAGCCTTGGCAATTTTCCTGTGAATCTGAAACTGTTTTAAAAAATAAAGTTTATTTAAGAAAAAAAGAGGGAAAGCCCTTGGAGGAAGCCCATGCAAGGAGGGTCCCTGAAGTTTCAACTTTATTAGTTTCAGGGTAAATTCACCTCTGATCTCTCTCCATTCTAATCAGCACTTAACTGGATCACAGGTAACCTAAAATCTGCCTCGAGAAAGACATTGTGAGCAGGTAGCCCAGCTCAACTCCTTCTACTACTGGCTCCAGGACATTGGAGCCATGTTTTTCTTATTTTTTAAAATGGGCATAATTTTTTATTCCTGCCTCATAAAGGTATTCTATGATTCAATATTTTAAAGATCTTTCAAAACTAGAACTACTGTGAAAATAGAATACATTATTATTGTCCTTTGGACTATTTCTCTGTGGCTTTTCATCCCCCTTCAGGTTTTAATTCTCTTGCCCAGTATACATTTTATTTTTCCTTAACCATCAGCTCTTGCTATAATACACAATTTCAACCATTTAAACTTTCATTTATGTAAATTATTTATGCCCTGTTTTTCTTTGTCCTAGAAGTGGGGCAAGGTTGCTCTTTTCCTAAGGATGTATTGACTTCATGGTTCGTTTATTTTCTCCCATTTTTAAAAACT
The DNA here is from genome assembly GCA_008086735.1 of Cheirogaleus medius. Lineage (NCBI taxonomy): Eukaryota > Metazoa > Chordata > Mammalia > Primates > Cheirogaleidae > Cheirogaleus > Cheirogaleus medius. The sequence continues at coordinate 518,186 of VBSM01000112.1, read as the reverse complement.
GAAAGCATTTAACATAAGACTCTAAAGTACAAGTTTGGACATACATCATTGGCTTTATTTATGAAATATAATTTAAATGTTATTTGAACCTTACATTTTTTTTTATTTCAGCATATTACAGGGGTACAAATGTTTAGGTTACATATATTGTCCTTGCCCCACCCGAGTCAGAGCTTCAAGTGTGTCCATCCCCTAGACAGTGTGCAGTGCACCCATTAGGTGTGTATATACCCATCCACTCCCTGTTCCCATCTGCCCGGATACCCAATGAATGTTATTACTATATATGCACTTAAGTGTTTATCAGTTAATACCAATTTGATGGTGAGTACATGTGGTGCTTATTTTTCCATTCTTGGAAAATTTGTTGGAAATCTGTACAAGAGGCAGAAAGGCTCTCCTCCACCTCCACTTCTGTTCCCTGTGACAGCAGGCCTATCTGAAAAAAGACAGAAAGAGTCAGAGAGGTTCTGGACTCTGGGCCCCACCATGGCTTTTTAATAACCTTCCTCTAGAAAGAAAACTAAGGAGTTTTAATTGAAAAAATAAGGCCTAGGAAGAATCCTCTACTACATCAGGACTCTTTATGGTTGAGACTTGGCTTATTCATTCCTGGCACTAGATTGGGAATGAATGAGCAAACTTTTCAGTGGCAGTTGTTACCCAACAAAAATATTTCGCTGCTACCACCATAGTCAGTCACCAGCACTGAAGTATGTTATTACAAATTGATTGTAATAAAACTTGACCTTAACATTACAACTATATCTGAACTTGGAGATGTTATGTAGTAGAATGTTTATGAGCTCAGGATTTGGAATCTGTTGGCCTTAGATGTGAATCAATTTACTAGTTGTGCAATCTTGAGCAAGTATCTTAATTTTTCTGAGCCTTAGTTTGATTAAAATGAGCATTATAATCAAAGATGTCATAGGACTGCTGTGTGGGTTGACTGAGCTGGTGCTTGTCAGGTGGGTGGGGCCTGCAAAGGTGAAGGGGGTGGGATGGGAGTAGAAGTGACTTGTCTTGTGAAAAAGAACCTGAATACTTTACCAATCTCAAAATATCTGTTATTCCATGAAAAAAATTAAATCAGACCATAACTTTAAATTATAACCAGTTTCAATGTTTTTGGACAGCATCACTTCAAGATTTATGAAATAATGAGAGAGTTTAAACCTTAGTAATGATAAAATTTCCAGTGTATATCTGAAATATTACTTTCACTATCAGTTATAAGTAAATATTAATAATTACATAGAGAAAATTGTGAAATTATCTCTAAAGAGTTTCTAGTATTTATCATTACATTTGTATGTGTGTATATATTTAGCTTCTTAATTATCATTTCTGATTATTTAAAAATAAACCAGCTTGGCTCACCTTTTCACAGTAGTGGTCTAGGAAGAAACTCAATTACTTTTTAAACATACAGTTGCTACATGATTAGCTTCAAATGACAATCTTAAAAAAAACTACTGCTACACTTATATTCCCATTTGAAGTGATATTTGTTTTCTCCAGTAATCTTAAGGGGAAGTTGGTTTTTTAAGAGTACATTTGCATTTAGATTGATTCCAGGGTACATGTTTCTAGGCTACATATATTACTAATTTTGCTTGCATAATTCCCCTCTTTCCATTCTAAAATTGGAATGTGAAGAATTACATTTTTAACTTTTATTATTCATTTTTAGGATTTCCACATCCCTTTGTTCCTTCTTTTAGTTCCATTTTCTAGACAAGGTGTTTATAGCCATACTTTCACATTATAATCTCTCCATCCTTGATTTTCTAAAAAGTGCTAAGGATTGTTTTCACACTGGTTTGAGATGGAGCTCTTTGGGTATGTGGGGTTTGTGGAGTCACAGGGCTTCTGTCTGTCTGGGCTAGCTGAGGGCAGAGGCCAACTCTTATAACACCAAAACACCCAACTCCCATAGGTCCCTCTGACTGAGAAGGGGAGAATGTGAGCATGCAAGGGCGAGCTGGCCTCATCCCCACACCCCAGCACAGTGTCCCTGTTCCTTGGAGCTTCTTTCTATAATCACCCTAGCAAAGGGAGAGCAATTTCTGTAGAGTGTCTGGGAGTAGGTTGAGAATGTAGAAGATGTGCCATGAGGGAGAAATTAAGTGCGGAAATAACTTGTCTCAGTTTTCTTTGAGGGTGTGATGTGATATATGACGTGGGAAAAGGCAGTACTGGGTGTCACCCCACACCATGTGCACAAGGGTCAGTTGGAACAAGATCAGAAGACAGGGCATCCCATCCTCCTGTCCCCAAGGCCGGCTCGGAACACTGTTTCCTGTCTGCCAAGACAGAAATCTTCTGATGATCAAAGATTACAAACAACAGTTAAATGAAATGTAAATATTCAATTATAAAATAACAGGGCTTTTTTGAGGAATTTTTCTAGGTTAATGGAATTTAAATGAACTATGAAAAAACAAAATAAAAACTAAAAGGAAGTAGAAATATGGTTACAGGAATAAGGAATTTCTGTTGGAATTTTAACCCCAGATGTTTGAGAACCATTTTGTAACTATCCAGATGTGTGGAAACGGCACCTGAACTGGGCCCTGAAGGGGAGTCCTGGAAACAAGAAGGGTGAAAAGAGGGGGAAAAAGTCCATCTCAGGCTTGGGAGCTAAGGCCACATAGGACAGACCACCCCCTCGAAAGACAGCCCCTGGCTAAACTATCACTTTGCCATCCGGGACTGACTGTGTGGTCTCTGTGGTTGTTTTTTAATTTGCTCTACTTCTGTTTCCCAGGGTCACTTCCCAAGAGAAAACACTATTAAAAATATGATGTGTTCCCACCAGACTTTTCTTCATGCACAAAACACAGTCTGATTTCCCCCCAAGCCTGAGGCCACCTCCAGCCTCTCTCTTGGTTTGTCTGTGTCTCGTGAACATCCCAACCCCCTGGAGCTCCACAGTCTCCCCCCAGGGACTAGTGGGACCCACCTCTCCTAGTCTGTCAGGGTCTGTGGCTTCAGCAAAGGGCGAGAGAGTAACTGTTTTAAGCTTTGCAGCTGTGTGATCTCTGTGCAACCGCTAAGCTCTGCGTCATAGCACAAAAGCAGCCGTGGACTGTGTGTACCTAATGAGTGAGTGTGGCTGTGTGCCAGTCGAGCTTTATCATGGACACTGAAGTTTGAATTTCATATAATTTTGATGTCATGAAATCTTTTGAATCTTTTCCAACCATTTTTAGTTTGAGGTTCCATACAAAAAGAAGGTGGTGTGGAATTTGGCCTGCAGCCTGTCATTTGCTGTCCCCTGCTCTGGTTCTCTCTTTCTGGTGATACAAGCCAATTATTCATGCTAGCATTGCTGTTTGTTTATTAAAATTCCCCAAGTCTTCGTTTTAAGAATGCTGTTGGAATATATTTCCAATAAAGTAGGTCTCTTTCAGCTCTTGAGGTTCCCTGATTCTTCCCAAGTCTCTACAAACAAGGAAAGCTGGGTGAAGGGAGGACAGAAGCCAAGCAGAGCTCCCAGCTGGGTCTGTTCTGCAAAGATCCGGAGATGAGCTAAGTGCTGAGGGCAGGGCTGCCCCACTGGGGCTGGGGCACATGGAGAACATTTGGCACAAGCCCCTGAGAGGGTTCTGGGATGTCAGTACCAGAAGGATGACCACAAGTCACACCCGGACTGGGCCAGGCCACCCCTCCCTCTGGGGAGGTTTGTGTTTTTGCTCCTGTAGCAAAGTGCTGTGATGACATTCCAACTTTCCCAGGTTTATGACCCATCATGGGCTTGGAATAGAAGTTTTTCTGGTTGTTTGTTTTACTAAGCAACATTTAGGACACATTTTTTAACTCCCTCCAGACAAACAATATTTTTAACAGAGCTCCTCAGCTATTCCCAGTTATTTTTGAGATGCTTCCTACAGTGCTGGTCCCCTGAGGAGTCTTTTCTGGACACCCACATTCATCCACTAATGGCATCTGATCTCTGACTTCTGCACCCCACACAGGGTCAGACCAGAGAACTGCTGCGCTCCCTTGTTTTTTAATCAAGCGAACGACTCTGGGTGCAGACACGAATGTAGCCGGGTCTGTGTGCGTGTCTCTGATCCTCAGGACCACGTCCAGGAAAGTTAGGGTAATGCGGTTTATAGGAGGTAATTCGGCAACACAGCGACTTCATTCAGTTCTGTTTGTATCACTTCATGGAAATGTTCCCTTCAAAAACATAAATAGTCTAGAATAACTGGTTAAAAGTCCACACAATTAGACTTGGAATTGCAGTCTTTCCATCCTTTGTGTAATCAAAAGATTATTAAAAGTCAGGCACCTTTTGTCCAGCTTTGTGGCCTGTGGGTTTTGTTAAGCTTTCAATTGGATGGAGTGTTAGCGAGCGCCCTGTCTCTTCTGGTGGCCATGCTAGTCAGGAAATTTCCAAAGGGGCTCCTGGTGCTGCCAGTGGTTGGCTCTGTTAATGATTGTGATGATACAAAGTGTTTCTTTTCCAGAATTGCCCTAGAATAGCTACTCCTTCCCTTGTTATAGCTGGGGACAGCCTGAAAACCCTGTCTCACCTCCCCCACAGGGCTGCGAGTCCTCATTTACCCGCCACACACGCTCTGACCAAAAGGACCAAGGTACCTAGCCCAGTATTCGGCCCAGAAAAATCTCCTAGTGTCAGATGGATAGCGCATTGTGTCAGCTCTATGTCGTAGGTATTTTTAGATTTTTAAGAGAATGCTCTTTCCTGCCCTCTTCCTTTCCTTCCCTCTGCAGAGGCGCTGTGTGCCCTGTGCCCGCAGAGGAAGCAGCTGTGAGGCGGCTGGCAGGCACTCTCAGGAGATTGTAAACTGACTGACCAAACAAGTAAATACACTGAGGACAGAAGGAGGCAGGTCTCTCACGGATGGCAAAGCGATTTACAGACATGGAAAGGAGGTGGACCTAGGTGTCCGGGGGCTCGTGCTTGTTTGTTTTTAATGTGGATGTGGAATGGCTGTAGGTGTGCTCGTGTTGTGTGCACACCAGTGTGTCTTTCCTGGCTCTTTCCACAGAGAGGTTCTGGAAGTAATGACACCACCAGGAGCCACCAGCCCAGGCCCTGGTTTGTAAATATTGTTGGCTCCTTTGAATCCAGAGCCGGGCAAGTACAGAATGAGCCCAGAACAGCTTGTGCTGCCAAAGCATGGAAAGGCCTCAAAGAATGATGGGGATGTGTCAGAAGCAGCCTGCAGGGGCTCGTACCTGGGGGCGCAGGGTTGCGCATCACAATCAACAGTGATCTTCACAGGTTATGGCCTGTGGAATACATGAGTAACTGTGAGTCAGTAATGATACAGACAAGGAAGGAAGAGCTCTTTCTGCTGCTAGAAAGCCAACCACAGATGCAGAAGGAATGGTGGAAACAGAGAACCCCCTTTGGTGACCCTCACTATGGTTGGTGCAGCCTCAAACCGTCATGGGGGCTCAGGCGGGGGGGATGGGAGGTGGACAATGGTCTCAGGACACCCCTCAGAGCACGGTGACGGGGTGCATCTCACTGAGTCGCAGGTGGTATCATTTCCGCAGAGCTCCTGACCTGGCATCACCTTGGCCTAGACACGTGGTGTTAGACTGCGTGGTCTGCGGCTGAGCTGCTGAGCTGGCCCCAGAGCCCCAGCAGTACCTGTTCACTTGTAATAATATGATTATCTAACACGTGTAAGAATATACACATAATAATGTGTGTGAAGAACCTGGACCAGTGTCTGCACAGACTACACATCTGTTAGTTTTCTTTTTGAAACGAGGCAAGTCATTGTTTTTCCAAGTGCTCGTGCTGTAGGCATTTCTAGACCTTTCTAAAGTTTGGTGCACTTGTCTCAGAAGTCTTGTGTGTGAAGCCACCCACCAAGACCCTACGTTGCCAAGTCTAACAAACCCAACAGACATGTCTATGCTGATTTCAGCATACAATAGCAGATGCCCTGGCCCACCCGCTCCCGAGCCCGCCCTTGCTGCCTGCCCCTTCCACAGTCATTTCTGCACACTTCCCTGCAGCTGTGCCACACCCTCTTGGCTGTACCCCCAGCCCTGATCATCCCAACCCACCTGTCCTGCCCTGCTCACCCACCTTGCTCACCAGGCAGACAGCACCTCATCCATCCCTTGCCCCAAGGTCAGGAGCTCTCCATCCCCCACATCCAGCAAGCACTGCTGCCCTCCCCCAGAGCACACTGAGGCCACCCCACCGTCACTCTGGCCATAGGGTCTCCCTGCTTCCTCCCTAACCTGACCCACCTCACCCCAGTCGGTGTGATCCTTTCCAAATAGACATCAGACTAGGCTCTGGGGACGAGCCTGTGTGTCCTGGGCCTGCCCACCTCCCATATGTCCACACAAAAATTTCTTGTAAATGTTCATTAATAAGAGCCCCCAAACTGGAAACACTGATGATTCTTTCAAGATGTACTGTACATCAAGTCCCATCGCCCCCTGCTGGAACTCCCACAGAGCAGCCAGCAGCAGTCGGAGAAGGCCAGGATGGAGTTGGGAGTGGCCAGGAGAGGTGGGAGAGGGCAGGGAGGACGCAAGGCTTCCCATTTGTTTAAGTGGGAAACAGCGGAGGGGGCAAGTGACGTAGTTGTTTCTCTTTGGCATTGCACTGAAACAGAACACAAAGGTGACTTTCTGTAAAGCTTTGTTAAAAATTGTACTCCTCTTGGACTGGCACCCAGCAGCCATCGCAGCAGAACAGTGGGCCTCAGGTGTAAAAGTCGGGCTGGATATCAGATTGCCAGCATTCTCACAGCCACCAGTCTTCAAAATGACCCAGGAGGGTTCTTGAATGCAGACTCCCTGCATGCGGCGAGCAGCTGAACAAACACATTTGAATCCCTGCCTCAGCATTCCTCGGCCACTAGGACAGCTTTGCTGCGGGAGGCCGGGGGCTCCAGAAGGGAAGCACCTGTGCCGGCCAGCAGTCAGTGTGCGCTGCGAGCCCCTCCCGACATCTGCCCCGCATCCCAGCCTTCCCGATAACATCCTGGAAGCACAGGCTTCCCCTGCATTTTCCTTTACATGCCAGCACTCTCAGGGTGTGCAGACCACTCAGGTGCACTAGGAAGAGCCCAGGTCCAAGACTGATCCCATGGGAGCCCAGCCAGGTGCTTCCCTTCTCTGGGCCCTAGTTATATTGATGGCAAAACGTGACGTATCTAAGGTGCTTTCCAGATCATGTTATAATTTTCCAGTTAACTCTGTGTGTGTATAAAGTATTTGAAAATATATTGTATATATCTCTGCCTTTTCAGAGTTATGTCCATCTTAAATCTTTCTTGCTGATTTGGCCATCTTTTATCAATGTCAATTATAGTAACATGTGAAATGTTGAATCTTTGTGAAATGTGCTGATTTCATGCCAAATGACCTCAAGCCTACTTCGTATTTAGTTATATCATTTTTCATCTTTTCTGTCTTCTCCTTCAAAGCCACCTTTACACTTGTGTCAGTGAGACCCGCCCTTTGTATTTCTAGTTGTCAGTGATCGTTAACCAGGCTGCCATTCTTTCTGTTGTCCGTCTGGGCTGTTCATCAGCCTTTAATTGCTACCTTCTCAGTTGGGCTCTGAATGGTTGAGGTTACCAGACAAGTGAATGAAGCTGGATAAATGGAGCGACATTATTACCTTGTATGAAGAGACTTTGCACACAATCCCTAAAAACACATACTGAATGCCTGACCTCTTCCTAATATCAGCCCTTCTACCTTTGACTTTATTTAAAAAACTAAAGGGAGCAAAGTACACTTTAATTTTTTAGTGAAGGCATCTAATTTAAACTCTCTTGTTGTTCACAAGGAGAGGCTTGGAGGCGGAGATCTGCTCCATCTGTTCGGAGGCTGAGCCTCGGGCCCCACGCTGGAGCTGGCCTGGGCCCCAGCCATCACAGGGAGTCCCAAGTGCCGCGCTGGGCGCAGCCTGGAAGCCAAACCGCCACGTTCACATGCTCTCCTTTAAGTTCCTCATATGGTTGTGATTCATTTAGAAGAGCCTGTGGTTTAAAGATCAACCAGCACTTTCCACTTAGGTATATATTTTCTCATCAAAACTGTTTTGCTGAAATTAGTAATTGTCTGTAAGCTTAAACCAGCCCCCTCCCATCCCATCCCGGCCCCCCCCCCCCCCCCCCCCCCGCCTCTGGCTGGCTCAGCTTGGCGTCTAGACATGTCCTCCATTGTCGGGTCTGCGTGCGCAAGGCGCTGCCTCCCACACTGGCAACAGCTCACGATACAGGGGCTGGTTGATTTAAAAGCTGTGACTGTCTTTGTCCCCATACAACCTCATTTGACAGAGCTAATCTGATTCAATCTGGCAAGTATCTACAGCCTAAAGAGGCTCTGCCACCCACAAATTCAGCCGTGTTCCCTTGTCTCATGTTCTCTGACAGGGTATCAGGTCGACATTTCTCAGGTGAAACCTCACTCACCTCACTCCCTTTCCATGAGGCGTGGGGAGGCCATGGTGGTTTTGGTCACAGTGGGACTGCATCTGCCTAAGCACCGTCCTCAGGCTTCCATTTCTACGTCAGGTGCTCTGAGAGCGCAGAAAGAACAGAGTGTCTTTCAAAGACTGGCCCTGGCCACTCGACATCTCATGGTGGAGCTTATGGTAAAAGTATGTCACATCACCCCTGCAATCTGTTCTCACAAGAGCAGACAAAAAGACAGCTTTTAAAAACTGAGAAGACGGGGCCACTATTACTCTTACCAGTTGTGAATCTGTATCTTCTGTTCAGGTTCCTGTAAAGCAAGCTTTGTTGTTTGTTTGTTGTTGTTATAATGATCCAAATTAATGTGTCAGTTCTGGTATGCCAGAGGCTCCCACAGAAATAAGCAAATATGCCCAGAATTATCACATTATATGGAGGGAAAACAAACCTATCTTAGAGTTGCAAGCCTATAAATCAGTGAAATTCTGCATTATTTCCCTGTTTTAGAGAATGTCTTTGACTCTAAAATGGTATATGATCTCATCATAAAGCTTTTACCAAAACATGCACTTTCCCTTATTGCAGTAGGAGCCAGGTGCCTCCACCTGGCACAGTCTGGGTACCTGGGCAGGGTCCTGCTCATGCCAGGAAGGATGCGTGGGCTGGGGGCCATTCATGTGCGTCCCGAGGATGGACTAGGAGTGTCCACCGTAACAGGGGCCGGCCACAGCCTTCAGAGCCTCAGTTCAAAAGGCTTTGAAGGTCAGATGCTAACACTGAGTAAAACAGTCCTTTAGCGTGGGGAGTCACCTGACCAGTCATCCACAGACCAAGGAACTGTCCCAGGTGGGAGGAGCTTGGAAAAACTGGTGAAACTGAAATAAAGTTGTATGGTGGTTGTGTAAAATGTCAATGTTGGGGGAGGTGATAACCGTGGGAGCCTGGAGGCTGTGTGGCCGCGGGAAGACCTATTATGGGTTGGGTGCAGCAAGGGCAGGAGGCAGTTCACACCATCAGATGGTGCGTATGATACTCAGACTCTAATTTTCAGGCAGTCACCTGGAACAGTGTCCCTTCGCCCATCCCGTGGCCCCTTGCTCCTCCCCCGTGGATCTCTCTGTAACCATTTCTTCTCCCCACACAGGAAAAGTACCCAGATACCGTGCACCTCTCGGAAGGGGCCTCCTCCCACTGCATGGGGATCCGGAATGCTAGCCGGCCAGGGTAAGTGTGCACAGGTGCCATAGGACCCCCATTTCCTCTTAAAACAAAGAGTATAAATAGAAGATAAATGTAAACCACCAACCAAGAACTAAAGATCATCAGTTGGAGGAATCAGTGGAGTCACACCCCAGATATGTGCCCCAATGGAAGAGAGTGGGGGTGGACCACGCTCTGTAAACGTTACCTCAGAGAGGAAACATCTGCACAGAGCATGGGAGAAAGTGCTGGGCTGCAGGAGGAAAATGCTCATCTGTCCCAGGGTCAGTGGGTGACAGTTTCACATGGCACCCTTAGCAGGCCAAGGAAGGGTGGCCAGGAGAAGGTGGAGATGTGGGTGAACCCACTGTGATTTCAGAAATGGAAGGGGGGCCAGGCACACTGGCTCACGCCTGTAATCCTAGCACTCTGGGAGGCTGAGGCGGGCGGACCGCTC